>BDUI01005097.1:44532-55857 GCA_002335545.1 Apodemus speciosus
TTTTTTTTTTTAACAGTTAACTTGATCTTTAAAATATTTTTAAAATATATTAAATTATGGACCTAACATTTAGTTGTGCAATATCTTTGTCTTTCCAGAAAGTTTCTTTAGTTTTCTTTGTTTTGGTTTTGGTTTGTGAGATGAGGTTTCTGTGTAATATCCTTGACTATCCTGGAACTAGCTCTGTATACCAGGCTGGCCTTGAACTCAGAGATCTGCCTGCCTCTGCCTCCCAAGTGCTGAGATTAAAAAGGTGTGTGCCATCACTGCCTGGCCCCATGTATTTTTAAAACYTAAAAGAAAAATTAGATTTATTTATTTCATGTGTGTATGTGTTTTTCTGCATGTATGTATGTGTACTACATGTGTATCTGTTTCTGTTGCCAGTGGAGGTCAGAAGAGGGTGTTGGATCTCCTGGGACTGGAGTGATAGATGGTTGTGATCTACCATGTGGATGCTGGAAAACTGAACTCAAGGCTTCTAAGAGCTGAAGGGACTCTGGCCAGTTTGAGCGTGACAGGCATGGCTCTGGAGGGACTGGCCTTTCTCCCCCATTCCTACCCCCTTGCTAAAAATTCTTAGGTTACATTCCTAAGCTAGTCCCAAGGTCTCCTAAGCTAGCCCCAAGGTCTCCTAAGCTAGCCCCAAGGTCTATTCTTTTATTTGGCCACTTTTTCCTGAGGCTGACTACCAAGGTCCAGCTATCAAAGTATTGTAGTCCAGCAATCAAAAGCTTTGGCTCACATAAGTAACATGCCCAGCTAAAATTAACACCTCATCCTAACATGGGGCCACTATTTTCCAATGTGTCATGTCTGTCTTCTATCCAGAGACAGTCCTTTGTCCTCTCCAGGACAAATACACTTCCTCCATCTCCCTTGTTTCCTTCTCCTTCTCCCTCTATCTCTTATATGTCTCTTATTCCCTGTCCTCTGACCTCTGGGGCAAATCTCCTTTGTGCTGAGAACTTGGTGTTGGGGGTTCCAGATGATTTTTTTTTTTTTTWAAAAAAGAGCAACAAGTATTCTTGACTGCTGATGCATCTCTCCAGACGTGCCGCCCATGTTTCGTAGTGACTTTTATGTTGAGGGCTATGTAAAGGGTATACTTATACATACAGTTTGATATGTGTGAGCATATGTGTATGTCTTAGAACTGTATAAACGTTTTTGAGGTACCCATGAATGCTTCGTTGCCTATTTTTTGTTGTTGCTTTGAGACAAGGTATCTTACGTTATAGGCTTGGCTGGCCTGGGACTCTGTGCGGTTCAGGTTATTCTTAGACTCTTACCCGTTCTGCCTCAGCCTCAAGTGTTGGGGTTACAGATGTGAGCCACCATATCTGGCTTTATTGCTTGTTCTGAATATAAATGAATACTACTAGAGAGTTTTTGGCATAAGTGTCTAAATCAACAGACTAAAGCTATCTTGACAGTGAAATAGAAGTCTACTAGTAAAATACGGTAGGTTTCTTTGTTTTTGGGGGGTTTTGTTTTGCTTTGCTTTGTTTTTTAGTAAGGAAGAAGGCATCCATTCTAAGTGTGTTTTTCCATGTTTGTTAGAGAATGGCATTCCCTGTGGATTTGCTGGGTAACTGCACACATGAGGAACTGGAAAACTCTGCTGAGGATTACCTCTCCAACCTAAGGTGTGGGGACCCTGAAAATCCAGAATGTTTTTCTCTTGTCGATATTACGGTAAGGCATTCTGCACTGATTTTACCAACCTGTCCAATTACATATGAAATCAATATCTTTAAAAAAAAAAAAATCAAGGGCTGGTGAGATGGCTCAGTGGTTAAGAGCACTGACTGCTCTTCCAGAGGTCCTGAGTTCAATTCCTAGCAACCACATGGTGGCTCCCAACCATCTATAGTAGGATCTGATGCCCCCTTCTGGAGTGTCTGAAGACAGCTACAGTGTGCTCATATACACAAAATAAATAAATAAATAAATAAATAAATATTTAAAAAATTTAAAAAAAATCAATTTTGAAATAATTACCAGAAATCTACAAGTAAAATGTGTTAATATCAACTAAGCAATATTAATGAATTGAATGGCTAATCAGACGTTTGGTGTATGTGTGTTTGTGTATGTATATACATGCATCTGAATGTGTGCATTGTTGCATGTGGGTAAGCGGCCAGAAGAGGACATCTTCTTATTCTAAATAATTATTCTAAATAATAATGCCTTCTATTGTTTATACTTCATTCTCTTGGGACGGGGTCTCTGACCAAACCGGAAGCTTGTCATTTCAGTCAGGCTTGCGAGATGGTGGGCCTTTACGACCCACCTGTGCCCCAGCCCCGTGCTGGGCACAGATAAGTTCATCAGTTTTGCTAAGACAAGATACATGTTGAAGCTGTGCCACTTAAATTTAGAGTTTACATTTTGTAATTTAGAAGTTAATTTTAGGGGGCCGGAGATGGCTCAGTGGTTAAGAACACTGCTCTTTCAGAGGTCCTGAGTTCAGTTCCCAGCAACCACATAGTGGCTCACAACCATCTGCAATGGGATCTGATGCCCTCTTCTGGTGTGTCTGAAGATAGCGACAGAGTACTCACATAAAATAAATAAATCTTAAAAAAAGAAAAGAGGTTAATTTTAATAAAAATCAGGAAGACTCCATAAATTACATTTTTGTGGCAATAATATTTTCTTTCCTTCTTTGAAAATTTTGCAATTTTGAAAAATTAAAAATTTAATTATTAAGCTGTGTTACTTTGAGACTTGGGATCATTTACATTCCACTATGAGCCAAAGTGACCAAACTTCTTAATATCTCTAAGGCCTCACAACTTCTGGGCTGATGACTTTAAAGAACTGAAATTTTTTATTATCTTCAGTGTGTGGAAAAGAGGACAGCTTTTAGTTGCTTCTCTCCTCCTACTGTGTGGAACTTGAAGATGAAACTCGGGTTATCAGATCGGGCAGCAAGCGCCTTTTCCCCTGAACTGTCTTACCTGCCTGATAGAAAGTGTGTACCGACTTTGCCAGCACCAGTGTTTCTAATTCTCTCGATTGGCTGAGTCAGTGAATGCAGAGCAATGTAAAAGGCCTGTGTGTGTCCTGATGAAGCACCCGTTCACCCTGCTGGTTCCTTTACTAGAAAATAAAACACCTCCCTTGTGTGGAATCTAATGATGATAAACTATCGTAGGCTTGGCGGTAGGTTTGCTTTTACTCACTGGCGTGGCTAGTGTCTAGGAATATTAATAGAAACATTTTCATTTTTTCTATAAGAAAATAAAATTCTTGCAGAAGAGAAACCTGCTTTCACTGTTGCTTTTTGATTTTATTCTTTTTAGGGGCGACTAGGGATATTTCCTCCTGTGAAGCTGTATATTAAATGGGAGAGTAGCTTAAATTCTGGCCAATCCTTTGGTATTTTTTTTTGTCCTGTATTTTCATTAAACTCTCCACTAATCTTGAATCATCTTATGTTTCAGATTCCTGTTAGCCTGTCAAACGTGGGCTTTGTACCTCTTTATGGCGGCAATCAGACCCAGAAAATCCTTGCTCTCTTTGCGCCTGAGGATTCACTTACAGGTCTTGTGTTTGTTTTTGTATTGAGGGACTTGAATTCAAATTGTCAGGAATTTATTGAGAAATTTACACAAAAGATTTTGTGTAAAAACTTCTTTCAAATTTTAGTTTTAGAAACATGTAATTCTCAATTGCATATAATTAAACCTTTAATGAATGAAGTGGGTTTGAAAATAGAGGTGGGAGGTGTGGGTCCAGGGTCTGGGCAGGAGGGGGATAGCTGAGGGTAGAGGTTTACCTGATGTGACGGGGATTGGATTTGACTTTCAGCAGGACTGAACAGGAAAGCAAGCACGAATAGGCATTTTATTGTGTATGTATAATCCTTATCGAGAAGCAGTATTGCCTCTTTTAACCCTTTAGACTTAAATGTTAATGGCCATTTTTCTATTTTAGCTGTGGCACTTTACCTTGTTGGTCAGTGGTGGGCCATTGATGATATTGTGAAAACATCCGAGCCTTCTAGAGAGGGGCTGAAGCAGGTAATATGATCGTGTCCTTCGGTGATTCCGGTACATAGTGGTAGTTCACATTCAGACCTTCCCCATTTCATTTTCATGTGCACTGGTGAGAGCAGGTCTGTTTGAGCTTCCTCTGTTCTCCGGTCCTGCGTCCCGAGAGTTAGGTGACAGGAGCGTGGGCTCTGCGGGCTCGCTCACGGAAGCTGCCTTTCTCTGCTTGAGCTTCTGCGGTGGAGGAGAGGCTGGTGGTTTGTTGTGGTTGCAGTTGAACCACATGAATTGGAATGAGCGAGAGCACGCCAGATTTTGACATCTTGGTTAGGCTGTATTGCCTGTTCTTTTGAGTGTGAAACTGAGAGACATCAGACTCAAAAGGGAAGGAATTTTAGGGGAGTAATATAGGATATTATTTCTTCTGAAAATTGTGCTTATTCTTGGATCTGCCTTTTGATTCTACAGTAAGAAGCCCATCTTACAGAAGCTGGAGAGTGCACAGCTGGGTATTTGCCAGCCCTTGTAGTGTAGCCTAGTCTTGAACTTGTGTAGAGGAAGGAGGATGTAAGACAGGTAGAAAGCCATAAGCTTGGTAGGATGGATGGGCAGGGGCCAGAGAGACGGCTCAGCGGTTAGAGCACTGACTGCCCTTCCAGAGGTCCTGAGTTCAAATCCCAGCAACCACATGGTGGCTCACAACCATCTGTAAAGGGATCTGATGCCCTCTTCTGGAGTGTCTGAAAACAGCTATTATTTATTATTTATTTATTTTATTTATTTACTCATAAATAAATCTTTTTWAAAAAAAGTAACATATCAGCTCTGAGAGAAAGAAAGAATCCCATAGAATTATGACTGAGGTGGCGTCTTATAGAGGACATCTAGATGGGGGTTAAAGGACAGAAGGACAAGTAAATAGTGTGCCCTCTCCTACTCATGTGAGGAAACTGAAGCCTCCAGGTATGGACTGGGAAAAGAGAATGACTTACGACCAAAAATTAGACTTACTCTCTGTATGACTCACCTCTGAGGAGCAGGGAGATCACTGGGGGAGGTGCAGGAAGACCAGCTATTCTAATCAAGTTCCGGCTAATCAGGAAAAGTTGGTAAAGTCACAGGAGGAAATAACAATCGCTTATACNTTTTTTTTTGTCCTGTATTTTCATTAAACTCTCCACTAATCTTGAATCATCTTATGTTTCAGATTCCTGTTAGCCTGTCAAACGTGGGCTTTGTACCTCTTTATGGCGGCAATCAGACCCAGAAAATCCTTGCTCTCTTTGCGCCTGAGGATTCACTTACAGGTCTTGTGTTTGTTTTTGTATTGAGGGACTTGAATTCAAATTGTCAGGAATTTATTGAGAAATTTACACAAAAGATTTTGTGTAAAAACTTCTTTCAAATTTTAGTTTTAGAAACATGTAATTCTCAATTGCATATAATTAAACCTTTAATGAATGAAGTGGGTTTGAAAATAGAGGTGGGAGGTGTGGGTCCAGGGTCTGGGCAGGAGGGGGATAGCTGAGGGTAGAGGTTTACCTGATGTGACGGGGATTGGATTTGACTTTCAGCAGGACTGAACAGGAAAGCAAGCACGAATAGGCATTTTATTGTGTATGTATAATCCTTATCGAGAAGCAGTATTGCCTCTTTTAACCCTTTAGACTTAAATGTTAATGGCCATTTTTCTATTTTAGCTGTGGCACTTTACCTTGTTGGTCAGTGGTGGGCCATTGATGATATTGTGAAAACATCCGAGCCTTCTAGAGAGGGGCTGAAGCAGGTAATATGATCGTGTCCTTCGGTGATTCCGGTACATAGTGGTAGTTCACATTCAGACCTTCCCCATTTCATTTTCATGTGCACTGGTGAGAGCAGGTCTGTTTGAGCTTCCTCTGTTCTCCGGTCCTGCGTCCCGAGAGTTAGGTGACAGGAGCGTGGGCTCTGCGGGCTCGCTCACGGAAGCTGCCTTTCTCTGCTTGAGCTTCTGCGGTGGAGGAGAGGCTGGTGGTTTGTTGTGGTTGCAGTTGAACCACATGAATTGGAATGAGCGAGAGCACGCCAGATTTTGACATCTTGGTTAGGCTGTATTGCCTGTTCTTTTGAGTGTGAAACTGAGAGACATCAGACTCAAAAGGGAAGGAATTTTAGGGGAGTAATATAGGATATTATTTCTTCTGAAAATTGTGCTTATTCTTGGATCTGCCTTTTGATTCTACAGTAAGAAGCCCATCTTACAGAAGCTGGAGAGTGCACAGCTGGGTATTTGCCAGCCCTTGTAGTGTAGCCTAGTCTTGAACTTGTGTAGAGGAAGGAGGATGTAAGACAGGTAGAAAGCCATAAGCTTGGTAGGATGGATGGGCAGGGGCCAGAGAGACGGCTCAGCGGTTAGAGCACTGACTGCCCTTCCAGAGGTCCTGAGTTCAAATCCCAGCAACCACATGGTGGCTCACAACCATCTGTAAAGGGATCTGATGCCCTCTTCTGGAGTGTCTGAAAACAGCTATTATTTATTATTTATTTATTTTATTTATTTACTCATAAATAAATCTTTTTWAAAAAAAGTAACATATCAGCTCTGAGAGAAAGAAAGAATCCCATAGAATTATGACTGAGGTGGCGTCTTATAGAGGACATCTAGATGGGGGTTAAAGGACAGAAGGACAAGTAAATAGTGTGCCCTCTCCTACTCATGTGAGGAAACTGAAGCCTCCAGGTATGGACTGGGAAAAGAGAATGACTTACGACCAAAAATTAGACTTACTCTCTGTATGACTCACCTCTGAGGAGCAGGGAGATCACTGGGGGAGGTGCAGGAAGACCAGCTATTCTAATCAAGTTCCGGCTAATCAGGAAAAGTTGGTAAAGTCACAGGAGGAAATAACAATCGCTTATACRTATCTGACAGTGAGCAAATGACATTGTTTTAGACCTTACTTTCCTCTGCTTTATATGTTGTGGTAATAYAAAGATTATAATCCCAGGCCTCAGATTTATGCTTAGTTACATGCTGGAGGTCCCCAGGCTAGTGCTRCGGGACGGTCCCCCATTTCTGTCTTGSCCATTAAGTTATGCTGCCAGTTCTGGAGGACATGGACGGCTGCTCACCTGTCGTCTGTGTCCCTGTCTATGTCCCTGTGCTGAATGAGAGAACGAATCTCTGAAAGGCAGAATCCAGAAACAAAGATGGATTTTTCTGTGATAAAAAACTGACTTTACAGAAGGAAGAGTTGGTTTGGGCTTCCAGTCCCGGGAGAAATAAGAGTCCATTATGACAGGGATGCCTGACAGCSACCTCCATGGTGTCCGTAGTAGGAAGCCGAGGGCTACATCCTGAGTGAGCTACAGGCACCAAACAGGGCCCGCAGGGAAGGCGGGCAAGGCTCTGTTATCTGAAGCTCGTCACCAGTGATGGACTTTCCCAGCAAGGCTACACCACTTAAGCCTTTCAAAATAGTGCCACCAACTGGGATCCCACTGTTCAAATACCTGAGCCTGTGGGCATCATTTCTCATTCAAACCATCACCGCTTAGGATGTATCGGAATTGGTAGAGCGCTGGCCTTGTATGCATGTATCCTTGTTTTGACCCCCAGCACCATATAAAGTAGGTGTGGTCCCAGCACCTAGAAGGTGGAGACAGGAGGATCTGAAAGTCAGCCACGTAGTAAATTCAGGATTGCCCTTGGCTTCATGATACTGTCTAAAAAAAATAAATGGGAACAAATAAATTTAAATGTGAATAGGTRGAAGGTAATGTGTATGTTTCAGAGCGATGTATATGCACACCACTAATCTCAAACTCAAACAGAAGTGCA
Organism: Apodemus speciosus; assembly: GCA_002335545.1. NCBI lineage: Eukaryota > Metazoa > Chordata > Mammalia > Rodentia > Muridae > Apodemus > Apodemus speciosus. The sequence goes on from BDUI01005097.1 coordinate 52,357, forward strand.
TGTGAGAAAGATGCGGCTTTAGTTAATTTGAAGTAAAAGCAAGCGTTAAGCTTATGACACAAACTCACATTAGCTCCACACTATCTTCAGTGTTTTAATAAATGTATGCTAAGCATGAACAGACAGAGCCTGGAARCACTTGACAGAGGATGGAGATTCCAGTGTTAGTCTGTGCTGGCCTTATTCTTTGTCTTCAGTAGTTAATGTTGCATTGATATAAAACTGAGAAAAGCGGCATGACTATCTTCAAATGTTGATCCTCTGTGTGGCATAATAAATATCAAAGAATAGCCACTGAGATTTCAGCGCAGTGTGAGGAATTTTTGTTGGTTAGTGCTACACAAAGAAGTGGCCTTGTCAGACCGGCCTAGTAGAGTGAGGCTGTTTGCCAAATTGTATTGTTTGCTCAGGAGAGCCCTCGCCAGGGGTATTTTTGGAGTAGTGTATACATGTAGTTAATAGTTTTCTTTCTCTGCACAACYGATCCCAACAAAGTTGTTTTCCTTTAAAGGGACTTGGAGGAAAATAGACTTTACAAACAGAAATCTTGTTTCTAGCATTAGGGATGCCTGTAGGAAAGCAGTAGGCTGTGTAGTTGGTTGTGTAGCGCCTGGGGGGTGGGGCGGAGGAGGAGGAGCTGGGCCTGTTTGCCTCCTGGGCCCCGTGTGCTTAGCTAGACTTCTCTGCTCCTCTGCTTTAGCATTAGGGTATGTGGGTGGGAGGGCTGGATGTAAGAGAAAGACAGGCTGTTAAAGGAGCAGTTCACCTGAAAAAGGTGAGAAAGATGCTTTCCCCAAGGGCGTAGTTATTGATGCCTCGTGAAATGAGGTAATTATTCTGAGAGTCTCCTGGGAATAGTGTTGTTGTTGTTTGTTTGTTTTATTTTTAAAAAAATAATTTTTAAATGTAGGGGCAAGAATGGGGTAAAAAGATTGACGCGGAGTATGTAGTGGGGGGCAGTAGCTAAGGCTCCACACAGGCCTTGGGTCTGAGCAGCTGGAATGAGGAAGGCACTGTACTTACTGAGTGAGGTGTGGACAGTGTGTGCCTGGGGCCGCCTTGCCTCCTTTTAGAATTTGCTACAAGGGAGTATCCCATGCATAAAATGTGTTTGTGGAAATGGGCTGGTTTTTGTTATAAATGATTAGCCTTGATCTATGATAATAGAATGCTTTTAAGTTATGTTGCTGTTCTTGAAGTGTTCTGAATGGCAGTTGAGCCGAGGGAGCTGGGGACAAGGTGATCGGTGTTTCCTGATAGCTGCATATTGTAACTGCTGTGCCTGCTGTTTGACTCTCTTGTAGGTGAGCACTCTTGGAGAAAGAGTGGTTCTGTATGTTCTCAATCGAATTATTTATAGGAAACAGGAAATGGAGAGAAATGAGATCCCATTCCTGTGTCATAGCAGTACTGAGTATGCTAAGATTCTGTGGAAGAAAGGAGAGGCCGTTGGGTTTTATTCAGTTAAGCCTACAGGTGAGTTTTATAAGTTACTTAAACTGTATTATGGAATCTGCATTTTGACCCCCCCCAGCTCTGTCAGTATCTGTTAAATCAAACTCTAGAGAGCAACTGGAGATGCTTGCACTTTGGCTTCCTTGGGAGTGTCATGCCCTACTGTCCTGTGAGACAGGACTGCTACAAAGCCTGTTGACGGGGCTGGAGAGTTGGCTCAGCGGTTAAGAGCACCGACTGCTCTTCCAGAGGTCCTGGTTCAATTCCCAGCAACCACATGGTGGCTCCCAACCATCTGTAATGGGATCTGATGCCCTCTTCTGGTGTGTCTGAAGATAGTGACAGGGTACCCACATATATGAAATAAATATGGCCGGACCAAATGGGGCCGGAGAAAGGGGGGAAAAAGCCTATGAAGAGGCAAAAACAGAAGATGGCCTTTCTCTGTCTGTACGGAATGAAGACTGTCAATTCTCCTTGGTTGCCTCTGCTCTTTTATGTAAAGGTTGCTGTTTTGATTTCTGCTACTGTTACTCTTTCTTATTAAAACACATGGCCTACATGCATTTCTACTTAGCATCCTTAAAATAACTATTATTATCTTATTCTTACTCTGTTGCTCAGGCTGATTCTGAGTATGCCATTCTTCATTTGATGTGTCTCTCCCGGGACCCCGGCTCTCCTCCTGCTGCTCTGGGAGTAGTCAGCTCCATGTCATCTCCCCGGGCACCSCCACCCATTCTTTCTAATTGCCACGTCTTCATTGTATTCTTTTACTTCTGAGCTCTGTCTCCCTCTGCTGGGCAGTAGTGGAACTGGGTGCCCATGTCAGCCTTTGGGTCAGTAAGGAACATTGCGGAGCATAACTGAAATCACTGTGAGAAATTATCCCAAAGAAAAACAGGAACACCCTTACCTCCTCTCTTGCTTTCTTTCCCTCCCACATACATAGTAGGGAAAAGAAAAACCTGCGGCTAGAAGATAAAACCTGCTTAGAAATTTATATTAGTTTGTGTGTGTTTTGAGTGTGTATGCCACAGTGCATGTGTGGAGGTCAGAGGGCAGTTGGGGGTTGGGTCAGTTCTCTACTTTGACCTTGTGAGTCCTGGGGATAGGACTCAAGTACCTTTACCTTTTGAGCCCCACCACTGGACCAGACCTGGGTGTGAGTAGGGACCACATAGCTTTGAGGGAAGGCAAAAGGAGACTTGTTCTGAGGCCAGATTCTTTGGTACAGTGACATCCAGGAAACTAGAAAGGATTTTTTTTTTTTTTTTTTTTTGCTTGAAATAGAGATTCTGTGAGGGATTTACAGCTTGTTTTTCAGATTGAGTAATTTTATTCTAAGGGTATTTGTGGGATTCTGTTTTGTCTTAATGAAGTGATAACATTAATTAATTCCTTTAACGTTTGTGTGTGTGTGATTGTATCAGCCAAACCAAAGGCCTTGAGGAAGCTAGATGTGCCCCACCACTGACCCACTGACCTACATCCTCAGCTCAGATGGTTTCCTTTTGTACTTTCTGAACAAAACTTAGAAACATCAAATATTTCAGATTAGTTTTTGAAATAAAAGACTTTAAAAAAATGGTACTCATTTATTTTCTGTTGAAGAACTTTTATTTTAGCCTTGTTATTGAAATACATATATTTGTGATCTGTATTAAAACTGTACTTACGTTTTATAATTCTAATTCTTAAAAGCTATAGCTCTCTAGTAACAAGTCTAACTTTGTACTCAAGCCTTATGTTTATCAATAAATAATGATAACTACTATATTATCTATCTCAGGACATGAATGTCATCAGTGTGGTGAATGGTCTAGCATACTGAACTTCTAGATTTTTATATTATTAATATATTAATAGTTAATATGGCTTATATTATTATTATTATTATTATTATTATTATTATTATTATTATTATAACAACAACAACAACAATAACTACTGCCAGGCAGTGGTGGTGCATACCTTTAATCCCAGCACTTGGGAGGCAGAGTCAGGTGGATTTCTTAGTTTGAGGCCAGCCAGGGCTACACAGAG
>BDUI01005097.1:60192-74926 GCA_002335545.1 Apodemus speciosus
CCTTCCTTTCTTTCTTTCTTTCTTTCTTTCTTTCTTTCTTTCTTTCTTTCTTTCTTTCTTTCTTTCTTTCTTTCTTTCTTTCTTTCTTTCTTTGTTTCTCTGTGTAGCCCAGGCTATCCTGGTACTCACTCTGTAGACCAGGCTGGCCTCAAACTCAGAAATTCGCCTGCCTCTTCCTCCCAAGTGCTGGGATTAAAGGCGTGCGCCACCACCGCCCGGCGAATATCTTGACTTTGAGTCAGGTAACTAGAGTTGTTGATAGAAAGTCTCCCTTGTCATTGCACACAGCTAACAGGTGATGTCATCAGATCCATCAGAAACCCAATGCGGAAGCATCTTTAAGGGCCCCAGCTGGAGTTCCGGATCAAGAGAGCCCCTGGCAGAGCAGAGCCCCCCACCCCCACCCCAGTAAGGCTCCCAGCAGATAGAAATAACAGCATCAAACCTGGCGCTCTCAACAACCAGCCGAAACTAAACGAGACAGTCAGTCCGAGGTCCCTGTTGAGCTCTCTCCAGGGCTGTGCTTCCCATGACTAACTTCCAGCTTCTTTCCACTCTCATACCACAGGATAAATAGTAGTAACATCAGTTGGAAGTCATTTTTCCTTTTTAGTTGTTGTTAGAACTTGATGTTTTATTTTGTTTTGTCTCTTTCTTCATTTTCGTGGTGGGGGCACATGCCTAGACAAGGGGCCTTAGAGGACACTTAAGACAGCATGTTTAGGTCTGAAGTGGGGAGCGACCTCCAAAGCTCAGTGAGCTGAAGCTGCTCAAGACAACTCACAGTACAGAGCATGTCAGCAGGGTTGACTGTCGTGGCGAGGCTGTTTTGGAAGGCCTGTGATGAGTGCTGTGGCCCGGGCACAGGAAACAAGGCCCAAAGTGCTGTTGCTCTTCCTGCTGCGGGGACTGATGGACTGTCCTGACTGCAGGAGGAACCAGGGTTGAGGGCTGGGCTCTTTGCTCAGAGTAACTGGACAAATGGATGTCAAGATTTTCTGAGAAAATGGATAAACTTGGATATACTCTCAGACTTGTCTCTGCAGAATTTGATTATAAATGGTATACATCAAAGGTGTAAATTGCTATTTTATTTATATTTTAAATAAGTTGTATATTCATATACCACAAAATTTACTCATTTCAAATGAATCATATTTCACCAGTTTTAGATCATTTTTCTTATTACAAAACAAGGAAATCTGTATACAATAGTCACTCTTCTGTCCAGCCTTTGGCAAACATTAATCCATTAATTAATCTAGATCATATGTTGTGTGGGTTGTATCTAGCTTTTCTTTCTGTCTATCTATCTGTCTGTCTGTCTGTCTTACTCCCTCCCTCCTCTCTCTTTCTCTCTCTGTCTCCCTCTTCTCTTCTCTTCTCTTCTCTTCTCTTCTCTTCTCTTCTCTTCTCTTCTCTTCTCTTCTCTTCTCTTCTTCCTTTCTTTCTTTTGGCTTACCAGTCTTTTTCCAAGTCTCATATAATATAGGGTGTATCAGTGCTTCACTTCTTTGAAAACATTAGATTTATTATATCTGTATTACTGTTTTGTTTGCTTACACATATGTGTACCGTGTGCATGTCTTGTGCCCTCGGATCCGAAGTGGGCTGGAGTTATGGATGATTGTTAGTCATCATATGGGTGCTGAGAACTAATCCCACACTCTGCTGAGCCATCTCTCCAGTTCCAACTCTTCATTTTTTCATAGGACCAAATAACATTTCCTTGTGTAGTGTTCTAGTCAGACTTAGTGGTTCTGTTACCATCTATCTGAGCAATAACAGTTGAAAGAAGATTTATTTTTGGCTCATGGTTTTAGATGTTTGAGTTTGTGGAGCAGATAGGGAGAAGGTTAGGTTATATCTAAAGATAGTAATGGTGTAATATACATGTATATTACACTGTTCATAGTCAAGTGTGTACATCATGAAATGATAATAAGCTATTTGTCCTATATTACTTACTGTTAACAAACATAACAGCTATTTTTTTTAAGTTTTATAACATGAAGTGAAAAATTTTTTTTCTACATTCTTTGTTTACATTCTAAATGATTTCCCCTTTCCCGGTTCCCTCTTCCCCATAACAGCTATTCTTATTTTCACATATACATTATAGTGTATAACAAAGGTTGCAATACACTTTATTATAGAATATACACTTTTTTTTTTGGTGTGCTTCTTGATATAAGGGAAAAGCTATTTTTCAGAAATGTTACCTCGTATTTACTAAATGTAAATGTAGCTGACTGTGTAAAATTCTTGGTTTCTCTTACTGCTGCAGGGAGCTTATGCACCTCATTTCTTACTCAGAATTACCAACTGCCCGTTCTTGATACAATGTTTATAAGGAAGAAATGTAGAGGAAAAGATTTGGGGCTTCATATGCTGGAAGATTTTGTTGATTCCTTTACAGAAGATGCACTTGGCTTACRGTATCCACTGTCTTCTCTCATGTACACAGGTAAGGGAACTGAGCTGAAAAATGTTAAGTTTATTGTCACCTAAAATTTGTTTCCCCAGAATATTGTAAATGTATATTATCAATTTTAAATGAGTTAGAAACAGTTTTTACTTTCTAGGACTTAACTTTACAAGTGTAATTTTATTTTATGGTATCTAGTTCTTATATAGAGGATAATTTTTTTTTTTTTAAATGTTTTAAATGGAGACAGGCTGACTTTGAAATAACAGTCCTTCTGTCTCAACCTCCAGGCTCTGGAATTACATGCCAAGGAGTTTGTAACATTTTTTGCAAGGCTTCTCTTTTTTTCCCCCCAAAACTTTCTTATTTGTTTGCTTGTTTGTTTGTTTGTTTGTTTGTTTGTTGTTTATTTGGTCTCCTGGCCTCCATGGGCAGCAGATACGCATGTGATACACAGACATACAAGCAGACAACACACCCATACATGTAAAAGAACCACATTAAAAAAATAGTTTGCAATTTCTGTATAGCAGCACTAATGGCTTTTTATTCTGGTTTTGTTTCCTGCAAATTTATTCTGTCTTTCAAATATAAAATTGAATAAGATACATGTGATTGAGGAATTAGAATTTCCCTTTATACGTTCTTAGTCCTTTATTAAAAATTTGAAAACAGATTCAGAAGGAAGCTTGAGTCAAACTTGAGAATTTGAGAGGAAAAACCACAAGATTGCCAAGCCCTGAGTCCCAGCAGCTGCTAGGAGGGGAGAGATGGAGAAAGGGAAGAGTGAAAGCCATGCCTTTGACTTCGGGTCAGCAGAGGAGATGGGCAGGCAGCTGACCTGAAGTCAGAGGCATGACTTTGTATTTAAAGTTGGCAAATATTAAAAATCTGAAAAGAAATCCAAAACTTCTCTCTGAAGTATTTGGGACAAGAGATACCTACCTTGTGGCTGCAGAACCATCTTGGTGACCATTTACACGTGTGTGAGAGTTACCTTGGGTTAGAAACACCGCTGCTCCAGGAAGTACTTTTATTATACCCAGGGGCATAGCTTTATATTTTGAGAGAAGGACTGGACAATGCTCAGCACTAGATACTCATAATTTGTTCCCATGATAGAATAGTACCCTGCTGTCCTTGTATTCAGCATGCAGATCATACAGCTTGGACAAATGTTTGTTTTTCATGAGGATTACATAAAGGCTGAGGATGCGTCACCAAAATGGAAACTGCTCTTGGTCTGAAGCTTACTAAGCATATGTCTTTCAAAAAGTTTCATGTTTCAGAGCATTTTTAGTTTTCAGTGTGCCCAATAGTAAAGCAAGAATTTAAAATACGAATAACTCTGAAATTGGAAACAGCATCTTCGATGTGGGGTTTTGTACAGTTTGCTCTATGCACAGTTGTTCGTCCCTGTGCAGCTGTTAGTAATCCAGCCTCCCCTTCGCCTTTGCTCTCGACAGTTGACCTCCGGAAATCCGCGCATCCTTCCTTCTGGTGATGCCATGTTTGCGTGTCCGTAACTTTAAAACACTGTGTGCTTTGTGGTTGTGTGTATTAGCCAGTCTTTACAGTTCTGGTGACATTTGTCCCGTAATATGTGAGTTCTGTCGAGGTGTGCACAGTGCTGTAAATGCACTATTACTGTATCCAGAGCTTTGTCTCGTGTGCAGTGTGAACGCCCTTGGGACCTCACCCTTTGAATCATCTGTTCTAGTTCGATCGCCCAAGTGCAAGCAGAGTAGTAAGTGATTGATACTGTTTGATGATGGTCGTTTGCGCTGCAGTAGAGAGAAGCTCACCAAGGTGCTAAGCTTTCATTTTCTGAAGGAGCAGAGGGGTTCAGCCTTCTTGAAAAGACTGACACTGAGCTAGCTCACTCCAGTTACTTTATTCAAACATTATACAAGGTTAATTGGGGCTGAGAAAGGTTTCAAGTACTAATGTTATCTTGCCCTTACTGCCCGAGAGAGCAGAGAACCCACACAATCTCAGTCCCTTTGACCATGGCTAGCCATAATCAAAAGTAAGAACTYCAGGTTTGCCAGAAGTGGCTTAGGACCACGGTTGGTGCAGCAGAGGCCAAGTGCAGGATTTCCAGAGAGACAACATTTCTCTGAGGGTGAAACAGCCTCAAAACCATTTCTTAGCCTTGACTGATTAACCCAGACCTAGCAAAGATTTTCTGAAACATTTCGCTTAAAGCCAGATACAAAGGCCTTACTATACATATCACTGTAGTTTGGCCTCTTTTTTTTTTTTTTTTTTTTTGTGACTTCTTTTGACAGACTGTCAAATGCTTTCCTCTACCATTTGTGAAGATCATTTTAAACTTTACGTAGTGACTCCTTTTGCACATGTACTGACATTCTTTAGATTGATCACGTAAACTTGTTATTTGAAATGTAAGATTTTTACTTTTTTAAAAGGATACGTTTATCATTTTATGTGAGTGATTGTTTGGCCTGTGCATCTGTACTGTGTGAGTGCCAGTGCCTGTGGAGGCCAGAGAGGGCATTGATCCCCTGGAATTAGAGTTACAGATGGTTGTGAGCCATCATATGGGTTCTGGGAACCAAACTCAGGTACTCTGGAAGAGCAACAAATGCTCTTAACCACAAAGCCATCTTTCTAGCCTCAATCTTTTTACCTGTGACTGAGCTTCCTGTTCGCTGTGAGTTACTGTTGGTCCTGTTTTCAGTGCAAAGGTTATGTTCTTCTCTGAAGGACTCRGGCGCCTTACTTTCCTCTGTTTTTGCCATTTGAGATTTCTAGGGAATTGTTAAATGTGTTTTGCAGCTTCCAAGCAATACTTTGAAAAGTATCCAGGAGATCATGAACTTCTTTGGGAAGTTGAAGGTGTGGGTCACTGGCATCAGCGAATACCAGTCACCAGAGCATTACAGAGAGAGGCTATTAAGGTTACAGGTAAGACTAGTAGAATATGGGACAGTTTAAAAAAAAGAGTACCCAAAAGTGGTAGTGTCTTACATACCTCAGAGCAGTGTTGTGATCTTTCTGGTGCAGACTGTCTTAGTTTGGGTTTTACTGCTGTGAACAGACACCATGACCAGGGCAAGTCATATAAAGGACAACATTTAATTGGGGCTGGCTCACAGTTTCAGAGGTTCAGTCGATTATCATCAAGGCAGGAGCATGGCAGCATCCAGGCAGGCGTGGGGTAGGAGGCACTGAGAGTTCTACATCTTTATCTGAAGGCTGCTAGCAGGAGACTCACTTCCAGGCAGGGCCTTAAGGCCCATGTCCACAGTGACACACCTACTCCCAACAGTAGTACATCTTCTAATAGTGCTCCTCCCTGGGCTGAGCATATATAAACCATCACACAGATCCTCTTTTAAAATTTGGAATTTTTATTGTGCTCTTGCTTTTAAATCACTAATAAAAAAGAGGCATAGAGGGGGCTGGAGAGATGTCTCAGCAGTTAAGAGCAGTTGTGGCTCTTGTAAAGGACTGGGTTCAATTGCCAGCATCCTTGTGGTGACTTACAACAAYCTCTATGACTCCAGTTCTGTGTTATCTACCACCTTCTGACCTCCTTGGCTACCAGGTACACATGTTATACATACATATACTGGCAAAATATTCATACATTAAGTAAGTCTGAAAAATAAAAGTAAAAAACAAAAGACATTCTAGGCGATGGTGGCACACGTCTTTAATACCAGCGCTTGGGAAGGCAGAGGCAGGTAGATCTCTGAGTTCTAGGCCAGTCTGATCTACAGAGTAAGTTCCAGGACAGCCAGGAGTACACAGAAATCCTGTCTCAAACAAACAAACAAACAAAAACTCCAAAATAACAACAATGACAAAAACAAAACCTGACCTAGTCTAGCCCAACCAATGAAATAACCCAGTAAGAATTGGGAGTAAAAAAATAAGTATATTAAAAAAGAAACATGGATTAGGCTTTGTGGATCAATGGATTAGTTACAAGGTACTGTAAAGGAGACATATCTAGATTATTGATTCCTTTTTACGTATGCTGCTCTTGGAATTTTGGGAAAATAAAAATCAAACATGATTGGTTCATAATTTAAAGTTTTTTCTTCATATAGACATTTCTCAGTATGAAGCCAGAAGACCCGTGTCTGGAGACTATGGTTTTGTTGCTGTACCAGAATGTGAACCTGCAATGGAAGACACTCAGTCCAGTGAGCTGCAGGTACACCTTTGATCCTCATACGAAATTGTAATGTTGTGTCATTTGTGTTTGTTGCTTGTTTTGGTGACAGTGAGCACTGAGCGTGGGATCTTGTGTATTCTAGGCAAGTGCTTTCCTACTAAACTACATCCCCAGCCCAGCCTCCTGTGCTCTTTATTTTGAGGTGGCTCTCACCATGATGCTCAGGTGGGCCAATTCTAGCCTAGTTGGAACTTGAAACACAGCGCCTGAGCCTCAGGAATCGCTCAGGCTGTGAGCGGTTCACCCAAAGCTTTAAAGACTTAGGACTCAAGCTCAGGCAGTTCCCACTGCATTCGTTTTCTTGGTGCCTCTATCAACTGATTATTAAAGATTTAATGCTTTTTGAAAAATATTTGTAATGATGTTTACAGTATTACAAGCTAATTAAAACTAATTTAAGATATACCCATATGTATTGTTTAATATTGAGACAGTGTCTCATTAAGTTGCCCTGGCTGGCCTACCTCTTCCTCCTGAGTTCTCAGACTAAATGCATGTGCCACCATGTCCTTTATGTCCTTTCCACCAGGAAAGCCCCTGTCCGTTATGTCACAGCCCATATTCCCCAGTTACACAGTCACATAGTATTTTCAGTTATAAAATCAAGGAAAACTGGAAATTATGTTCTTCCTACAAGTGTAATAAGGGCTATAGTTTATTTTAATATAATACCAAATAATTTTAAATGCCATTTGAATGAGAATATTGTAGTAAGTGTATACCATAAGGTTAATAGCATATATTGTATATTCTGTCATTTTTGAAGTTTATATTCTTACTATAATGTTTTAGTTAAAAAAAATTGCAACCACTTATTAGTAGTTTTATTTTAACTACATGGTTTATTTTTTAGTAATGATTTTTACTTGCTTTTACTCATTTGTGTACATCAATCATTACATGTGTGTATTTGCCACAGTCTATAATTGATTTTATGATCCTCAGTTGACACATATTTATGTATGTATATGCAGTACAATGTGGCATTTATTATGTACATTATTTAATGATTAGATTGGGATAATTTGCACCTCAAAACATTTATTATTTTTTTAATTGGCATCTTCAGATTCACATAGTTCTACTAGCTATTCTCAAATATAGGATAAATCTTTGTTAGCTTTAAATAGATCTTTTGATGTCTCTGTGCATACCATGTTGTAGTTCAGTAAGTGTGGAATGGATAAATTGAGTGGTTGGAATTTTGTAATGGAGTAGGTATCAGAGCAAGCAGTGGATATTCAATGGTGTGGTTCTTGTATATATGAGAGAACTGGATCACCCATTGTTAAAGCAATACATATACTACAGGATAATAATTGTCTTAGTTATTATAGTGTACCACAAGGAGGACTTGAAGGGTAGGTAGGAGGTCTGTGAAAAGGTCAGTAGGGCATTTTAGAAGATAGCATGAAAATAAATGTGTACTTATTATGAAAGAGATTAATTTCTGAAAATGCTTTTTAGTTTGTATTCTGTACAGTGAGTGGTAAGGTGTTGATTTAACTTTTAAGCAAAGGAGTCAGTCATACAGCTTGTGACTGGGAAGCATTCTTTTATTGCTAAAGGACTAGATGGGGTGTAGTTAAGGGGAATACTTGACCAGTTAAGAAGCTGTTTGGGATTGTTCAGATTAAGATAATAAAGCCTTGGGCTAAAGCAATGGTGATGAGACAGGATAGCTCTGAGGGAACCTTCATTCAAAATCAGCAAGCTTTGTGATTGGTTGAATGAGATTTAGGACTATCTCATTACTATTACATAGGTTTTACCTGGAATGACTCTAATTGTTGCCAACAGTGTAGAGAAATACTTTTGGGGACTTATCTTGAGATGGGTTTAATATGCAATCAGATGGGCCATCTGTTGGGAGATACTTGCTTTGGAAATGAAGCTACACGCTGTGGAATGTAGTTGTGTGTTTAGTTCCTCAGCAGTAGATATTCATGTGAAGGTCATATGAGAACAACACACAACAACCTCAGCAACAGCCCTTTACCCAGCAGAGTAGATGGCTGTGACATTTCAGATCCTTTGATAAAGTCTTAGGCTTATGGTGAACCAAGGGCTGTAACATAATCTTTTAATTTTGAAGGTAGATTTCTTAACAAATAGTACTATTTGAATACAAAGAAATATTTTTCTTTGAAACTATGAAGGAAAGAGGTCCATAGTGAGAAAGAATAGGTTAAGACATTAGATTTTAATCTTTATCTCTATTTTAGATCCATTCCCTAAAAGATGCCTTTGCTAGCACTTCTGAAGGTAAGAAAATCAGCTGAAATCACTTCTTGTAGTAAGTGTTCCAGCCTGGGCTCTCCTCCCACCACCACTGCCTCTGATTTTACTTCGTGAACACGGAGGGTGCTGGTGAGCACCCCATTCTGTACTTGTAGCACGGGGATCATAATGTCCACATCATTCCACAAAATCAGTGAGAGAGAGCATGGATGAAAGTGCAGACACAGTAATCTTCACAATGACAGACGGACGGACGGATGGACGGACGGAGGCGTGTGCGGAGTGAACACTAGCCGTCATTTTATAATGGAAGCAAGTGCTGACGTGGTTCTCTTAGCTGGATCTGCAGGAAGGAGCAACACTGTAGACGGGGCTGTGGGTTGTCATGCTGCAGGTCTTGCATTTCTGTGTGTGTTGGTAGGCAGTCCTTTCCATGCATAGTCAAATGCAGTTTTACTGGTTTTCCCTCAGGTCCAGAAAAGACTCCTGTTTCTACTCGTACTCGGAGCAGCCATCTAAAGCGACCAAAGATTGGAAAGCGTTTTCAGGATTCTGAATTTAGTAGTTCTCAAGGTGAAGATGACAATGTTGCCCAGACTTCTCCTGTGGCTTCAGTGAACAAGTGAGGAACACATGACTTTGACTCACACTGTTTCCAGTGTTGTTGCTTCTGAACTGTGGGTGTCTAGTCCTGAAGGTGGCGCTGCTGTGCTGTGGTCCAGCAGGTGTCTTGGAAGGGTTTGCATCTAGCCTCTGCTACAAGATAACTGGCAGGGGAACAGTGTTGTACCAAGCCTTAGTAAGAGGTTGGAATAAACTCACCCGTGGCATCTTCCATTGTGCAAACCCAGAGCATTTTGGTCACTGTGTTATCCGAAAGATTCATTATCATCACCTTTGAATTTGATAGGATAGGCTTCAGTAATGCTGAGGCTTAACATCTGTTTGTTTGTTTTTTAAATTCAGATACTTTATAATTAATCCACTTTACCTAGGCTACTGGATATAATTTATATGTCAGTAATAACCATAAATAATACACTCAGTTCTTCCAGAGACTTGGCCATTAACAAAATCAGCAGAGCTCTTGGTAAATATGTCACCTTCAGATCAGACATGGAGACTCATGCCTATAATCCCACACTTGGGAGGCTGAGGTCGCTGACAGGCTGAGGCAGGTTTGCCGTGTGGCAAATCCCTTCTGAAGAAGGTGAAAATGGCAGTGTCTTTGATTATTTTCAGTTTTTGAAAGAGGATTTCAGACGTTCTGAAAGTTGTTAAATGGCCACTTCTTCTGCCTCTACGCCTGAGGGCCAGGTTACGGCCGTGTGCCATAAACACCTGGTCCTTGCGCAAGGGGAGGAGACCGGGCTTTTCATGTGCTTTAAAGCTCTCTCCTGAGCCGTCTCCACAGCCCTTATTGGCATCTGATAGAAACCAAGATTTTAAGTTTTATAATAAAATTACTTTTTTCCTACTAGCCATTCAATTCAGTTTAGTTAATTTATAGCTTTTTCATTTTAGATGTCAAATTATTATTTTTTTAATTTTTTCTTTTTCTTTTTCATTATATTCAATACAATATATATTTTTATACCAATCATAAAAATAATGGACATGTAATTAAATGAACACAAGAAGATTTGTTTGTTCATTTTGTTTGGTTTTGGTTTTTGGTTTTTCGAGACAGGGTTTCTCTGTGTAGCCCTGGCTGTCCTGGAACTCACTCTGTAGACCAGGCTGGCCTCGAACTCAGAAATCCGCCTGCCTCTGCCTCCCAAGTGCTGGGATTAAAGGCGTGCGCCATCACCGCCCGGCTCTCTGTTTTGTTTTTTTGAGACAGGGTTTCTCTGTGTAACCCTGGCTGTCCTGGAACTCACTTTGTAGACCAGGCTGCCCTCGAACTCAGAAATCCGCCTGCCTCTGCCTCCCAAGTGCTGGGATTAAAGGCGTGCGCCATCACCGCCCGGCTCTCCTGTATTTCTTTAAGGGGATTATTTATGTCCTCCTTAGAGTCCTCCACCATTATCATGAGAAGTGATTTTAGATCTGAATCTTGCTTTTCCAGTGTGATCGTGTATCCAGGACTTGCTATGATTGAAGAATTGGGTTCTGATGATGCCAAGTGACCTTGGTTTCTGTTGCTTATGTTCCTATGCTTGCCTCCCACCATCTGGGTATCTCTAGTGCTACCTGCCCTCGCTATATCTGACTGAAGCCTGTCCTTCCTGTGATCCTGGTTGTGTCATAACTCCTCAGAGTCAAGCTGTTTCTGGGATCCTGAGATCCTGGGTGTGTCTGTGCTCCTGGGAGTCAAGCTGCCTCTGGGACCCTGGAACCCTAGTGTGATCCCAGGATCCTGGGCTTACAGAGATTGCGGACTGGCTGTGGAGTGTGCACCCAAGGTCTGCTCAGGGCAATTTGTGGTTTTTTTTGTTTGTTGTTGTTTTGTTTTTTTTTAAAGGTGTGTGTGCGTTCCTGTGAGCACAGATGTACTGTGTGTCCCCTCTCACTGTGCACATGTTCCTTGGGGTCAGGGCTTTAAACAAAAGTACAGCTTTGTAAGTGGACTTAAGAGAGACGTCGTAGCTTCAAGGCCGGCCCGCTCTGTTCTGTAGGCTCCATCTAGTCTGCCATTTGTTGCTTTTTGATTATTTTTGCATGGTATGTTAGGTATTGAACCCAGAGCCTCACACGTTTAATTTTTTTTTTAAAGATTTATTTATTCTATGTAAGTACACTGTAGCTGTCTTCAGACACCCCAGAAGAGGGCATCAGATCTCATTCCAGATGGTTATGAGCCTCCATGTGGTTACTGGGATTTGAACTTAGGACCTTCAGAAGAGCAGTCAGTGTTCTTAACTGCTGAGCCATCTCTCCAGCCCCTACACATTTAATTTCTAAGACAGGGTTTCTCTGTGTAGCTCTGGCTGTCCAGGAACTCCCTGTGTAGTGAGGCCTCACAGAGACCCAGTGACTCTGCCTCCGCAGGGCTGGGATTAACAGCATACCACTCTACCCCACTCCACCCCTAGCACACACATGTCATTTCCCCTCCAACTCTTCCTGTGTCCTTCTCCAACTCTGTCGCTAATATATAACCTATTGAGATCATCTTCACTCAAACCATCGGATTCTACGCCCTGACGACCATTGTCTTGTGACCAAATCATAATGCAAAGTGCATTTAATCCAACTTCAGAAGTCACTGTAAGGGCTGGAGAGATGGCTCAGCAGTTAAGAGCACTGACTGCTCTTCCAGAGTCCTGAGTTCAATTCCCAGCAACCACATGGTGGCTCACAACCATCTGGAATGGGATCCGATGCCGTCTTCTGGTGTGTCTGAAAACAGCGACAGCGTACTCACATGCATAAAATAAGTAATTCTTTTTTTTTTTTTTTTAAAGTCACCGTAAATTTTTAGTCTCAGTACTTTAAAAGTCCAAAGTTCAAAGACACTCTCAGACTCAAGGCAATCTCAAGGCAATTTATAACCTCTGTAAAATTAAAAATCAAAAAACAAATTACATAGCTCAGCATACAGACACAGAATGTGCATTGAGGGTGGAAATGGGGCATGGTGAGGAAACACTGGACTACAGCAAGACAGAAACCGTCAGAGCAAACTCCATGTCCCGTAGCTCTGTGTCTCATGGTGTTCCTTTTCTCTTTGAACTGTGTATTTTGTATTTCTTTTTTCCCCACTTGTACTTTTTCATTGTGAAACTGCATACAAGTGATTGTTAGTAACGCCATTGCAGAGTGGTTGGTTATCAGTGATTTCAAGACAGACTAGGCTGCTTTGAAATCACCTCTGCTGAAGAAATTATTCCATTACTTTTCAGTTTCGTCTGAGGCAAGTTGTAGGACTGGAGCAGGAGGCAGTCACACTCTTTGCCAAAGTATCACCAGAGTGGTATCTGGCCAGATTGCTACTCCCCCAGGATTCTCCATGTGGGGTTCCGCAGCCCACACGTTTCTGCACTACTGTCTTCCAGGCTCCGGCCTGGATGGGGCTAGGCTCTGCTTAAGCATTCAACCATTTTCCTAGTCCAGAGTCCCAACGTCTTCCATATTCCTAAAAACAAAGCAAAATCAAAATCAAAAAACGGGTAGTCATGTCTGTCACAACAGTAGCTCACCCCTGTACCAGCCCCTTGTTCCTTTTCTGTTGTTGCTCTCATAAGAGACCATGGCAGACTCAGCTTAATGGAAGGGTTCGCTTGGAGGTTAAAGTTCTGGAGGGTAGAAGTCTGTCTCCATATGGCAGGAGGCAAGGCTCTGGAGCTGCAGGGAGGCCTCATCCCGATCCAAGCAGAGAGCATGCTAGGAGTCACTGTGGTGTCAACCCCAGCCCAGTGACAACACACCGCCTAATCGTTCCCAAACAGTTCTGCCAGCTAGGCACTGAGAATTCAAACCGAGGAGCCCATGGGAGCCTTTAGCTTCAACCCACCCCAGTATGTATTTTCTACTTCCTTTCTTTCACTTAATGTCATTTTTCCTTACAGCTGAATAGAAATCCATGGTACATATTTACATTTTCAGTATCCATTCATAGCTGAAGAACTTTTGGGTTGTTTCCATTTCCTAGCTATTACAGATAAAGAGGCAGTGAACATGATTGAGCAATTACCTCTAAAGTATATCAAGTCCTTTGGGCATATATCAAATAATAAGTGTCTATGATTATAGATAGTACTTGTGATTTTTGCACTAACAGTGTTGGAAATAAAATGATCATTTCAGTAGAATAGATGAAAGGACTAGTTTAAATAGAGAAGGTGGTGATGATTTTAATTAAATAGGCAAGAAAAATGATAAATTAATCAGGATGAAAAGATTAATTTTGTACCTTCAGGATCTAAAGTTGATGGAATAACATTTACTGATTCTAAAATGTTAGTTTGTTAAGAAGGGATTCTAGTATACTGAGGCAGGACGATTGTGAATCACAAGCAAGGCTGGGTTATTTTAGCAATACCCTTTTCAAAATAAAGGGCTGGGATTGTACAGTTCTTGCTTGACTATACCAGCGTTCCTGATTACGTCACTTGTACTGTTCCTAAATGTGGATCCTTGAAATTTTTTCTTGATCCATAATAAGAAAAAACAAGAGTGGTTTTGGTTGTTTTCTAGGGTAGAGCATGCGGCACGGACATCAGAGAGTGCAGAAGGACTCCTTGAAGAACCTGAGCAGAGAGTGGTTGAATTTGAGGATGAAATCGGCGGTCAAGATGCACAGCCTGCTCTGGAAACTCAGCCTCGCCTGCAGAAACAAGATGGGGACAAAGTATGATGTCACTCGTTAAAAAAAACCACGCGGAGTCAACTAGAAGGAAACATGCTTAACTGTACACTGCTGGAGAAATAAGACCACAGTTTAGACATTGTGGTTGGTGGTTGAGAAAGTTTMTATATTGGTTGAGATTTATGTACTTCAGGCAAATAGTAAGATCCCTCTGTGCATTTTAAATACACACTGATAGGTGGAACTAATACACATAACATGTACACAAATGTTGAAGCCAGTCAGGGTCCAGGCAATCTTTACTTTTGTTAGAACAATAAAAATTAGTTATTTGTATTTTTTTTTTTAACTATAACCGATTTTCCTCAAAAGATAAGTAAAGTTGTTACAGAACAAAACAACACCCAAAACAAATAGATAAATCTTTTGTAGCTATGGAAGCTAATCAAGCGTCACACTTGACCTCTATATGTTTATTATACTATCCTTCCTCATCTTCACCCATTTGTCTTTCCTTTTGATATCTTCACTCATTTGCTTATGTATTCCTGGTTCCTTGTTTCATATGCACCTGAGTTTCTTGAAAAAAAATCTTTTGCCTATT
>BDUI01005098.1:18519-29203 GCA_002335545.1 Apodemus speciosus
GAGAGAGAGAGAGAGAGAGAGAGAGAGAGAGAGAGAGAGAGAGAGAGAGAGAGAGAACATTAATACACTGAGGATTTCCTGATCTTGCTTGGAAGGGACATAGGAAGCTTCCTGAAGAGATAATTGAGTGACCGACAAGAGGTGAAGCAGGGCCCAAGGCCTTTCCTTCTCAGCAGACCAAGACATTCCACATGGTTTAAGAACAGCTTTAGGGATGTGAGTCTTCCATAGATGGAAGGTGTATTAGTCAGGGTTCTCTAGAGTAACAGAACTTACAGAGTGAATGTACACACACACACACACACACACACACACACACACACACACACACACACAGGATTTATTAGAATTACTTATAGGCTTTGGTCCAGCTAATCCAACAATGGCTGCCTGTGAATGGAAGGTCCAGGAATCCAGTAGTTTTTCAGTCCACAAGGCTGGATGTCCCAGCTGGTCTTTGGTATACACCTGAATCCTGAAGAAGTGGTTAATGCCAACGAAGGAATTGATTTCCTAGGGAGGATGAGAAGAAGCAGGCAGAGACCAAGGGTTTCCTTCATCTATGTCCTGTACATAGGCTGCCAGCGAAAGGTGTGGTTCCAGTTAAAGATGGATCGTCCCCCTCAGAAGACATGGATGAAAGGTTTATCTTCTTACCTCAAAGAGCCAGATTAGAAATGGGTTTTCCCACTTCTATGCCCAAAGGAAAGAAGGCCAAGGGGAAGATGGCCCCGGACCCTTTGTCATCAAGAAACAGGAGGCCAAGAAGGTGGTTAATCCTTTGTTTGAGAAAAGGCCCAAGAACATCGGCATTGGACAGGACATTCAGCCCAAAAGAGATCTAACAGGCTTCATCAAATGGCCCCGCTACACCAGGCTTCAGCAGCAAAGAGCCATCCTCTATAAGCGGCTCAAAGTACCTCCTGCCATTAACCAGTTCACCCAGGCCCTGGACAGGCAAACAGATACTCGACTGCTTAAGTTTGCCCACAAGTACAGGCCAGAGACAGAAGGAGAAGAAACAGAGGCTGCTGGCCCGTGCTGAGAAGAAAGCTGCCTGCAAAGGGGACATCCCAACTAAGGGACCACCTGTCCTCCAGGCAGGAGTCAACAGTCACCACCTCGGTGGAGAACAAGAAGGCTCAGCTGGTGGTGATGGCCCATGATATAGACCCCATTGATCCTGTCCCCCATTCCAGCCTGTCCTGTGTCGAAAGATGGGGGTGCCCAACTACATCATCAAGGGAAAGGCCAGGCTGGGGCGCCTGGTCCACAGGAAGACATGCACCACTGTTGCCTTCACACGGGTTAACTCAGAAGACAAGGGGGCTCTGGCTAAGCAGGAGGAAGCTATTAGAACCAATTATAATGGCAGATATGACGAGATCTGCAGCCCCTGAGGAGGCAACGCCCTGGGTCCTAAGTCTGTGACTTGCATTGCCAAGCTGGAAAAGGCAAAGGCTAAAGAACTCGCCACTAACCTGGGCTAAATGTACACTAAGTTTTCTGTACATAAATATAATTACAAAATTATCTCCCAAAAGAAAAAAAAAGAAAAAATATCCCTTAGCCATGTTGGCATACATCTTTAGCCCCAGCACTTGGGAAGCAGAGGCAGATGAATCTCCGAGGTCTGAGAGAGGTCACCCTAGTCTACAGATCATGTTTCAGGACAGCCAGGCTGTACAGAGAAACCCTGTCTCACAAACCAAAACCAAACCCAAAAAAGGTRTGTCCAATTATTTTGGTTTTAGTTAATTCCAGATGTAGTCAAGTTGATAGACCCGGCAGCCATCACAGAGCACAGTAGATTTTGATGTCACTAGGGACTGTCCGGAGGACACAGAGGCAGGGTAGGAATAATAGTAATATGGTTTGAATCTGAAATACCTACTCCTTCTCCCATCTCGCTTTGAATATTTGGTCCCCATCTGGCAGTTCTTGGGGGACTTACTGGAAGAAGCTGTCACCAGGAGAGGGCCTTTGGAAGTTACGCCTTGGCCCCTGGCTCTGTCCTGTTCTCCTTCCTGGCCCACTGCAGTGAGGGGAAGCTTTAACCACACATGCCCGCCATCACGGACCCAGCTGCACATCTTGCCCATCCCTGCCATGGAGGACAGAAGCCTCTGAGACCATGAGTCACATAACTAACACAGATGCATCCTTCCATTCTGGGAAAGGACAGGTGACTCACTCCTGAATGTCTGGGCTTGTTTCAAGGTACAGGTTGAAACAGCTAGGTTGACAGGAGAAATGAAAGCTGAAAGGAGAGGCTGGGGCCGGGGCGGAGCCGGGGCTGGGGCCGGGGCCAGGGCTCAGAGGTCACATGCTTGTGTATCCTGCACAAAACCCTGAGTTCCATCCTAGGCACTGCATACGTGAGGTATGGGAGCACACATCTGTAATCTCAACTTCTAGGAGAGGGATGGGGATCAGAAGTTCAAGCACCAAACACCAGCAATTCCAGTATCCCTGAAGCAGAAGCAGGTGGATATCTGTGAGTTCAAATCCAACCTGGTCTACAAAGCATGCTTTGGGTCATCCAGAGTTAAACAAAGTTCAAGGTCACCTGTGGCTGGCTATATGACAAGTCCAAGGCCAGCTTGGGATACACGAGACCCTATCTCAAAAGACAGTGCAGAAACTAAGTGGACATGAAGGCCAATCACCTTTGGAGAATAATGTGTGATATGTGTGGTGGTCAACTTCACTGGACTGCGGGATGCCCAGAAAACTGGTAAGGATGTGTCTGTGAGATGATTTCTGGAGAAGACTGGCGTGTTTGTCATAGAACTGAGTGTGAAGAATTAATTTGAACGTAAGTAGAACTATCCAACAGGCTAGACCCAGGTGGAGTATAAAGCACAAGACAGGGAAAGCACAGACTCTCTCTCTCTGTGTCTCTCTGTCTCTGTCTCTGTCTCTGTCTCTGTCTCTGTCTCTCTCTCTCTCTCTCTCACACACACACACACACACACACGTGCACACTCTCAACACATCTTATGC
Source organism: Apodemus speciosus (assembly GCA_002335545.1). Classification (NCBI taxonomy): domain Eukaryota; kingdom Metazoa; phylum Chordata; class Mammalia; order Rodentia; family Muridae; genus Apodemus; species Apodemus speciosus. Next base: position 21,526 of record BDUI01005098.1, read on the forward strand.
AGATGTGTTCTTGCTGCTGCCATCTGTACAGCACCACGGATTCCTCATCCCGAGTGTGTATATAATATGGTGAAWGTGTGCTCAGGGTTGAAGAATCACRTCAGAAGAAGCAGGCAGTGGGTARCCCCCAAAGTTCAAATGAAGACTAGAGCTTGCTAGGGTGGGGTGCTAAGGGCCAGAGGGCATAGGAAGACCCCTGGCCTCCTAAACTTCAAGGCCTACCCTTTCACTGTATGTTCTATCAGGAGTTCAGGACCCTTGGGGATTCCCTTGTCCCAGTGGCTAGGCAAGTGGCCCAGGAGTTTCTATGCCTGGTGTTGCGGCAGGCATCCTGCAATTCTTTTTTTGTTTTTGTTTTTGGTTTTGGTTTTTTGAGACAGGGTTTCTCTGTGTAGCCCTGGCTGTCCTGGAACTCACTCTGAAGACCAGGCTGGCCTCGAACTCAGAAATCTGCCTGCCTCTGCCTCCCAAGTGCTGGGATTAAAGGCGTGCGCCACCACCGCCCAGCCATGGGGCATTTTCTTAAGTAACAATTGATGGGGGAGAGTCCTGCCCGCTGTGGGTGGTACCATTCCTAGGCTGGTGATTCTGAGTTCTATAAGAAAGCAGGCTGAGCAAGTCATGAAGAGCAAGCCAGTAAGCAGCATCCCTCCATGGCCTCTGCHTCCGCTCCGGCCCCCAGGTTCCTGCCTTGTTTGAGTTCCTGCCCTGACTTTCTGAGGATTGCACTTAGGTCCTCGTGTTTCCATGGCAATTGCTCTACTGGTCCAACTATCTCTCCAGCCACTTCATTCTATAGATGAGGAAACCAAGTTTGGAAATGTCCTGGGTAGGAAAGCCCTTAAAAGCATGTTTAAACCATGTCATTCCAACTCTGGAGCCCTTGATTGAAACTGCTTCTCCAGACTAGGGTTCTCACTGTGCTACTCTTTGACCTGACCATGGACCCAGCCCATCAAAAATGGTGGCATAGAGGGGTCTTAGAGACCTATGTACTGCATTGCTACAGTATATATACATATATGGGTATATATACATACATATATATGATAAAATGCTTTCATTTGCATAAAATTGCTGTGTAGCCATTTCCTCTGGGCTGGGCACGACCATTGCCACCTTGAATCAGATCATCAGATCATCTGGAGACCCTGGTGAGATTGGGCTCCTTAGCACTCCCTCCTGGAGGGAGAAGGGTAAAGGAGGCTCAGTGAACTGAGGGACATGGAGACCCCTCAGTATAGCTTCCCTTTAGTCACCATGCTTTTGTAACTCCAATAAACTCAGTGGTTCACCAAGTTAGACCCCAACAGAATCTCTCCATAAGTCTCTTGGTGCCTTTGTGTATCTTACTAGAAATAGATATACATCTTCGTAAAAGTGGCAAATGTGCGATCTAGTGTGTTCAAGCTATACTAGCCAAGAGTATAAGATCTGGAGAAAGGAATACAGGCTAGAAAATTGACTCTCTGAAGTCTTATTTCATCACTAGGGAGTGAACGTTTGTGTGCCTTAAAATCCACATGTTCAGAGTGAGGCATGGTGGCACATGCCTGTAATCCCAGTAGTTGGGAGGCAGGGTCAGGAGTTCAAAGTCTTTCTCAGATATATAGTAGGGTTGAGACTAGTCTGGGTTCTGTGGGTCCTTTTTCAAACACACACACACACACACATGCATACACACACAGAGAGAGAGAGAGACAGACAGACAGACAGATAGGCAGGCAGGCAGGCAGATACACACACACACACATGCACACACATTAAAGTTCTACTCTAACGCATGATATTGTTTAAGAACAGGCTACACGGATCTGAGGTGGTACTTCAATGATCTGCCTGGTACTTGYGTATGGAGGTAGGCCAGAGCTTGCTCTGTCACTCTCCATGGGTGCATGAGAGGACAGTCCCAGGAAAGCACTGCAAGAAGCTAACCACCGATAATCCAATTAGAAAGCCCTTCAAAAGAMCTGGATCTGCTGCCACCTTGTCTTAGCTTGCTTTATMGTGCTATGTTAAAACATTCTGGTCAGAAGAAACTTGAAGAGGAAAGGGTTTATTTGGCTTCTATGTCTATGTCACAGCCTGTCATCGAGGAGAGTCAGGGCAGGAACTCAAGGCAGCAACCTGGAGGCAGGAACCAGGGTAGGAGTCACGGAGGGATGTTGCTTTCTTGTACCACCCATAACTATCTGCTCAGGGATGGCACTGCTCACAGTGGACTCTTTCACATCAATTATTAATTAAGAAAATACCTTACAGGCAATCTGATGGAGGAATTTTCCAGTTGAGGTTCCTCTTCCCAGAAACTCTAACTAGTTTCAAGTTGACAAAACTAACCAGACTCCCTTTCTAGGCCTGTGAGAAAACAAGTATCTGCCATTTATACCACTGCCAGAGAACAATGGTGTGCCTCAGTTTCCTTGTTGTGAGGGCCCTCTGCAGAAGGTGGGGTAGCTTCTTACAAGSTGAGGCTCATCAAACACTAGCAAGACTCTGCAGCATTCTGAAGGCCAGTGCTACCTTTCTGTTGGGCTCAGATCCTGAATCTGAGAATTTTGTTGCCAAGGAGATTCTTATACATAATGAGGGCAGGCCTCTGTGTGTGCCTTAGACCAAACCTCCAGGACAGCTAGCTGAAGATGTTGGTTTGGAAGCACACTTTAAACAGGGAGGGCTCCCCTTCTTCTCTGCATCAAGGTAGGCTGTGTCTCAAAGGCCACACTAATCAATGAGGGGGCCTACTTGGGAAAAGAAAGGCTAGTGAGAGAAGAAAGATAATGGGGGGGAAGGATATGGTCACCATGCAAGATAGGATTGGAAAAGTCGCTATAAGACCCATGTTCATTTTGTACAATGAACATACACTAAAGTAAAAATTAACTAAAAAAAAAAAAAAAAACACAAAATGTCTAACTGTTGAAAAGATGTTTTGCTTACCCGCTTTCTCCACTTTTCAGAATTCTTAGTGAGTCTAAATCCCTTTTGTTTTGAGACCATTTTGTCAGACACTGTTCTCAGTGGGGCTGGAGGCTCAAAGTAGACCCTCCCCCATCACAGTCCTTGCTTATTTGAAGTCTACTCAATCAGTACTATTGAAAACAAAAATTACCACATGTTTATTATGTGAAGACAACTTGCAGGAGCTGGTTATTTCTTTCTACCATGTATTTTGATCCCAGAGATTAAACTCAGATCAGCAGACTTGGTGGCAGGTGCCTTTACCCACTGAGCCATCTGGTCAACCTTCAGGTTTTTGCTTTTTTGTTTTCTTCTGTTTTGTTTTTTGKTTTTGTTTGTTTTGTCTGTTTGTTTAAAGCATTCTTCTCTAGTCTTACACCAGTTTTATCCTGTGGTATAAAGCAATGCCACTATGGGGAAATCTGGGGCCAGGGAATTACTGTTTGKAATGTCCTTGAGCTGTTCCCACATTCCCGGATACTCTCATCCTTCTGTTCCCTCTGAAAGAGGAGCACTGCAGTGGTGACCCACTCAATCTGAAAAGTGAAATCTCCAYTGAACTTTTAGCATCATCATGCTTGTCAGAATTGTTGTTACCAGGCACAGTGACCTGACTGGGGGTTTCTCTTTTCTCCTTGGCTCTATGTAGCTCCCAGTTGAAAATGGCCGAAGCAGGATGTTAGCTACCTCACATGGTCAATCAAAGGAATGGAGTAGTCCACAATGTGAATGGGAGTCAGTGGGTTGTATTTTAAATACTTGGAAGTCTGTATTGGAGACCAGGCCACCTCCATTGCCACTTCATTTCCCTTTTAACTCTGCTTCCTTTTTGTGCCTTTGTGTGGCTTTAAATCAGTGTGTTTCCTCTCTCTGGGGGACCTGACTGTCTAAGTTCTCTCTGAGGGCAAGCTAAGGTGCATCCTTTGTTAGAAGCTAACTACTTTCCTGGTGGAAGCTTTTTGTACAGCTGCCCAGAGAGGTCAAGTGGGTAYGGCCCACCACTTCCAGGAACCCAGTGACATTCTGTGGGGAGGGAATGACCTCTCCAGGAGGCCACCAGAAGAACCCATATAGTCTGCAGGTTTACAGAGTGAAGGGATCCAGAGGCCTGCTGTGATCTTGATCCTCCTCCCCAGAAGAACTCAGAAGGGAAAAAAGCCCTGTGGAGCAAAAGGAGCAACTTCTGGTTCATCCTGACAGGCAGTGTGTTCCACATGGGGTGTGTGACTCACCAGCCTTGGTCATGATTCTGCCCAGGATTAACAAGTCTTCCGGAATTAGCAACCAGCGCATACGCCCACGGAGTAGCTAGACAGCTCCCATTCAGAACACGCAGCAGGATACGTAATCAGAGAGAAGGAAGGCTCAAATTGCTGTGGATGACCCTGGCTCCTCTGGCTGGCCTGCAGGATGAATCCTTTCTGCTTCCCCATAGATAATTCTTCTAGAGAGTGGACTCCTTTCTGCTTTGCCTTTTAGCACCTCATCCAGTTTAGGCCTCTCACATGCCAGGAAAGCACTCTCTCACTGAGCAGCACCCTGGCTAAGGATTACTGGATATCTTCCCTGTGTTTTACACTGTTGGGTCCCTGGGAGGTACTGGTAATCAGGTAGTCTTGTGGAATTCATCATTTGGTGGGGAACCTTGGGTCAGTGATCTAATCTTTTACGGTGTGATGCCCTGGTCTATGGGATGGGATAATAACACACCCAACTCAGAGTGCTCCTCAGCATACCCAACACTTAGTGGACATGTAATTACTGTGTGCTGTTAAGTTCTATTAAGAAATGACTGGTGTGGGTCTGGGATTACTGGTATCCTGAGGTGCCTGCTGGTGCTGAAGCAGAATCTTCACCCAGGGAACTTTGGGCCATAGGCCCAGTTGGCATGGGTTGTCCCTGGGTTCTGTACCCATTTCCCTTGCCTAATCTGAAAGAAAGCAGGCTGATCAACAAGGCCCTGCCAAGGGAGAGAAAGATCATTCAAAAGTGTAATTATTTTACAGGCATCATTTGTTTGTTCTGTTCTGTGGGAGCCACCCAGACAGTGACATGGTGGAGAGAAAGCCTGGGAATGCCAAGCTATGTGACTGATTACAGTCCGTGGCCAGTCAAGGAGTTGGTTGCAGCCTTCGAGGCCTGCCTTCAGAGCAGCCTCCCAGCGAGGCCTGCCTGCAGCCTGTCTCGGCCTCAAGTCCCTTCCTAGCCTCCTCTTTGGTGAGGTTTCCGAGTCCCCCTAGGCATTGACCGTTCCTGCTTCTCATGAGCAAAGACACCTTATAGGTATCTATACCTGTTGGAACCTGTCTCAAGTTCCCCATCGGATCCCASCTGGTCCCAGGTCTTCTGGAAAAGATGAGGTAGAATCTCTGATGCTCCCAGGAAGGTAGACAAGCGTCCTTCCAGGGGCAGTGTCTATACTGCCGCTTCCTTCCAGGGGCAGTGTCTATACTGCCGCTTCCTTCCAGGGGCAGTGTCTATACTGCCGCTTCCTTCCAGGGGCAGTGTCTATACTGCAGCAGAGAGGGGTTGCTATTGCTTTCTGTGGCCTTAAAGCAGAAGGGGCCACTGAGCCTTTCAGAAGGCTCCTTCCAGGACTGATTCTGGCATTACAGCCATCTTTCAATTTTTTTCCATTTTGTAATACTGGAGGTTGAACCTAGAGCATTATACGTGCAAGGTGGACCTTTATCACAGAGTTGGCATGTTCCCAGACCTAAAATTGTAACAGTGAGCTAAAGATAGCTGGAAGCTGGGCAGAAAACCCCAGGGGGAGAGGAGGAAGAGAAGGAGGAGCAAAAGGAGGAGGGAGGAGGGAAGAAGAAGAGGAGGAAGAAGAGAAGAAAGAACAAGACAAACAAAAGAAATGGGCTGTCCAAGGAGGTGAGTGGGGAGCGTTAGACGACCTTTGGAATTCCCTTCTGAGCCTTGTCTGCCTTCAGGACCATTCTCCATCAAGGCAAAGCTCTGCTCTCAAGAATGTCTAGATTTACCACCACCAGACCTCATCAAATGCCCCGTCTGGCCAACTGCTGCGGCCTGAGATACCAAAAGGGCAGGTGACTGAAGGGTCGGCACCTGGGCCTCCTGCCTCTGTGTCCTGAGGTCACTTCCAGCTGGATTGATTTGCCCTTTCCAGTGGGTGTGGTCAYGCCTTGTCCTTTCCTAAGCCCCCTGAGCATTTTCCCGCGGTTTTACAGTTTACTCTGCTTGTGGGAGTGGGGTGGGGCCATACAGACCTGGTGTGTTACCTTCCAGTTGTCAACTACGAGACCCGAACACACTTAACCTGCACTTTAGTCTTCCAGTCTCTAAAACAAGACCACTGGGAGTTAGTGTATAGAGAGAGTTGCTGCGTAATATGGACCATGCAAGAGGCCTGTCTCAAAGAGCACCCGAGCCCCAAAATTAAAAACAAACAAAGCCAGGTGTAGCGATGCATGCCTTTAATCTCTGTGCTTGGGAAGCAGAGCCAGATGGAGCTCCGAAAGATCAGATCAGCTTTGTCTCCATAGTGAGTTCTAGGACAACCAGGGCTACCTAGAAAGACCCTGTCTCAAAAACCAAAAAATAAAATAAGAATTAAAATAAAATACATAGAAATGATATGGTTTTGTGGGCCCATCTCCTGATTAAACTGTGCACACCGGCCTCTCAGGAACTGTGTGGTCTTGAGCAAACTACTGTGCCTCAGTTTCCTGCACGGTAACACGCAGAGATGAACCCTACCTGTATCAGTGATTAAATGAGTTAATAATTGTTAAGATGCTTGTGTGTGGATCACAGGTGGTATGTGCAAGCCCCCAGCTGCTAATGTGGTTACACAACGCCTCAGAAGAATGCTAAAGGACTAAAACCAACAACAAATCTCTGCCGGTGGCACCTGGGCTTCTAAGTAAAGGCCGGTTCCTGGGAGCTTCCTGCTCCGAGTTGTTCTGGCTGCCGACCTCTCTCCACTCATGTGAAGATGTCTTGGTGACTGCTGAGCCATTGGGCCTGTGTCTTGTGGTACAGATGTGTCAGCAAGTGCAATGGACAGGAAAGCCAGGGTAAGGGTCTTGGGATATCCTAGGAGTACAAGCACCCTTGAAGGAGCTGTCACTCAGAGTGAGCCTCTGCATTTCATAAGCACTGATAATGTCCGAGGCAGTTCTCTGGGTAGCTATCAGGGATGATCTTCTAACCTGCAAGCAAAGGAAGGAGATAACAAGGCTCTCCCGGGGCTGGCATCTGGCACTCTGCTCTCCAGGGAGAAGTGCTTGGGAAGGCTGCCATGGGGGAGGGGAGCTCAGCTGCTGGCCCAGCTGCTTGCTCACTGTGCTGGTCCAAACTGGCTGTGCTGGATCTGCAAGGAGAGGACACTCTCACAAGTCAGCAGAATCGGTCACAGTTGGRGTGCCATGCCGTGCCAGGCACAGAGGGCACAGGGGCATCAACTCCTCATCCAGACCCTTAAGGAATTCACCAGCATGCCAGAGGGGTAGTGTGTGCTGGGGTAGGGGCCAGTGGCTTGAGAGGTCCTGTCAGCTCAAAGGGGGATTATGGGAGTGAGGTGGGGGTGGGATGGAGAGGTCTGGTACATTTAGCCTTACAGTTGCCAACATCCACTCTCTTATACTCCCAGGGGTGTCTGGGCTTTTTCTTCTTCTTCTTCTTCTTCTTCTTCTTCTTCTTCTTCTTCTTCTTCTTCTTCTTCTTCTTCTTCTTCTTCTTCTTC
>BDUI01005098.1:31198-42135 GCA_002335545.1 Apodemus speciosus
TTTTTTTTTTTTTTTTTTTTTTTTTTTTTTTTTTTTTTTGCTATAACAGAATCTCACAGGCCTCACAATTTATAAAGAATAGAGATTTACTCAGTTTAATGTACTAGACATCCAATAATGTGATGCCAGCATCTGCTTGGCACTTAGTGAGGGCCTTCCTGTTAGGTCATCACATGACAAAGGCTGTCACATGCTGAGACTGAGTTGTCATCATGCGGTATTCAGACTCTTCACCCTTTTACAAAGCCACTAATTACACTGTGGGCCCCACCTTCATGACTTCATCTAATCCTAATTCTCCAAGGCCCAATTCCCAAATATAATTAACAACATCAGTTGAGATTAAGTTTCCAACACATAAAATTTAAAGCAACCCCCCCTTTTTTTGAGACAGGGTTCTCTGTGTAGCTCCAGTTGTCCTGAAACTTGCTTTGTAGACCTGACTGGCCTTGAGCTCACAGAGATCTGCCTGCCTCTGCCTCTCAGATGCTGGAATTTAAGGCATGCACCACCATGCCCAATGASGAAATGTTTTAAAACCATAGCATGCTTACAGAAAAAATTAATTTATATTCATTATTAATAGACACTGGTTCTGACAGGAAGAATAAAAGGTTATTTTAGTTATTTCTTTCTGACTTTTTTTTTTTTTTACAGAAAACACATTTTAATTCAATTAACCTGGTAGGCTTTAAAAGATTTATTATTTTTAAATTCTGTGTATAAGTGTGTAGAGGTGTGTGGCTCGTGGGTGCACATGCCTGAGGAGTCCAGAGCGGCGAGTCCCCCTGGAGCTGGGGTACACGTGGTGGTGAGCCGGGCCCCATGTGGATGATGGGACTTGAACTGGGATCCCCTGCAAGAGTAGCAAGATCCCTTGACCAAGAGCAGAGCCTCCTGCATCCTGCTGTCCCCTGAACATCTAGAGATGTGTTAGGAAGAAACCTGAAGCTTGAAAAAGAATCACATGATCCGAAACGTTGGGAGAACAAAATGCCTTTCTTATTCTCTTTCCCCCACTTTCCTGATGTTTTTGGAGGGAAGTGAATACAGTGTAGAGAGTGGTGGTTCTCAACCTTCCTCATGCTGTGACCCTTTCTTACAGCACCTCCTGTTATGGTGACCCCCCCAACCATAAAATTACTTTCATTGTTACTTCATAACTGTAATTTTGCTACTGTTATGAATTGTAATGTAAATATCTGGTATGCAGGGTGTCTGATATGTGAACCCTGTGAGAGGTGAGACCCACAATTGAGAACTGCTGCTATAGTCAAAGATTCAGGGCCACTGGGCTATCCAGGAGCTGCAACAGGTGAGAGCCAGAGGCATTTTAGATTCATTCTAGGCAGGTGAGAAACCTGGACCAGGTCAGGGACTGTAAGGGGTGGGGCTGTAGGGGCGGGGCTGTGAGAGGCGGGGCCAAGCCTGTCGTCAGTTTCTTAAGTTTCCAGTCCCRGGGYGGGCGGGCCTTTTTGACCTCTGCAAGGAGAAGTCAACTGCCTTCCCTGTTCTGAGGCTCTGCTGAGTGGCAAACATGGGCTGAAAAGCTTCAGATCCGACCATGAAAGTAAAAACCTGCTGATGATCGATGGGAAGACGATCATTGTCATTTCTCCCAGAGTTCTGCTCCTGCGAAGTTCATTCCACATGAAGGCAGAGCCAGACCTCAGGCTTCTCTCCAGTCCTTTCCTCTTCTTCAGCTGTTTACATTTATCTTGAGACCTTTCGTCCTTCCCTTTCTGGAGAGCATAATAGTGAGACATCCCCATGAAGCTAATGTGAACTAGTAAACTCATTGTCAATGTTTCCGAAGAATCCTTAGAGATGGTGTTTGCTCTCACGTTGGTCAAGACTTCCTGCAGCACAGGCACATGCTGTGAAATAGTTGAGACTCAATTAAGCAAAGGTCGGAGAAGCAAGAGTCCAGACCCCGAGAACCATAAAAAGCAGGGACTTCTGTGTGCCTGGCCTCCGCTGCTGCATTTCTCTGCTTCTCTCTCATGTTTCTTTTCTTTCTGCTTCATACAGGTGAACTGTCTCCACTTCTTCAGCACTGTCCGTCCGTCTGTCCGTCCAACCGTCCGTCCGCCATTCTCCATCACAGCAAACTGACTCAGGTGATTGTCTCTTGTGGTTGCACAGCAAGAGAGCCATTGTGAGTGAGCTGTAACCAGCATCCTGGGTTATAATACTTCATTGGTCCATGGGAAGAAGTGGGTTCTCAAAAGCCTGAGAGCCGGTCAGCTAGAGGGTGGAGCATGCCACCCTGGTTACTCAGGAGCCTGAGGCAGGATTCCAAGTTCAAGTCTGGGCTGCATAATGAGTTCCAGGCCAGCCTGGGAAATTTAGGGAAGATCTCAAAACATACAATTTTACAAGGGCTAGGTATCTTAGTAGCTGAATGTGCAGGGCCCCAGGTTTAAGCCCAGGCACTGGGTGGTACTGGGTGAAGTAGGTTACACCTTCTTAGTGAAAATTAGATGAAAAGAGACTGAATAATCAGTAAGAAACCTTAAAATGGGGCTGGGAGATGGCTCGGTGGTTAAGAGCACCATCTGCTTTTCCAGAGGTCCTGGGTTCAATTCCCAGAAACTACATGGTGGCTCACAACCATCTGTAATGAGATCTGATTCATTCTTCTGGTGTGTCTGAAGACAGCGACAGTGTACTCATATATATAAAATAAATGCATCTTTTTAAAAAGGAAAAGAAAAAGAAACCTTAAAATGTCACAAAAGAAACCTGGCCAGGTGCACCTGCAAGATGTCGAGGCAAATAAAGGCTCTTGCAGGCGAGCCCGGTGGCCTGAGTTTGATGTCTGCACCTACATGGGAGAGGAGAAAACCAATTCCCACAGGTTGTGTACACATGCACATGCACATGCACATGTGYGCGCGCGCGCGCACGTGCCCCCCCCCCCMCACACACACACTCCTTTGTTTTTAAGCGTATTTTCACATCCGGAGTGAGAGTTGGGAAAACTGTTTGGCTTGGCCCCTAAAGAGTCCCACCTGGATATTTTAGGACCCGAGTCAAGTTGAAGAAGGCCTCCCCTCTCTTCTCCAGCCCTCTCTTCAGAGAGCTAAACATGGGGACACAATCCTATAATTTTAACTGTATTTATAAACCCTCCATCCTTTATGTAATGCCTTTTTCTGCTCTGCGCTTCCTCCCAATGTCGCTGATTTCTCAGAGGAAAGAGACGGTAATTATAGGTCAAACACCAGCTCGGGGAAGTAGGACGGGCAGCCGAGAGCTGAGTGCTCCCTACCCTCTTCCGGGTACACCCTGGACACCCCTGCTTTCCCTGTGCCTAGGTCAGCCTTCCACCGCTGAATCCTTATCTCTGCTGTCCGCACGTTGCCAGTCCAACATGTGACAAGACAAAAGGGAATGCTAAGGCTAAAGACAGAGAGTTAAGACTGACTCCGTGACACCTGAGCAGCCCTGCCTCTTGGAGACAATTCAAATGGAGAAGAGGAGGAGGAGAAGAAGAAGAAATAGCCACAACAGTACAACATTTCAGGTCACTGGCCTTTTTAAACAGACCGCCGGCAATATTTACTGCTCCTGAAATAGCAGTCACATGGAATAAAACCATGTTGGTAAAGCCTGGAAAACAAAAGAACAATTTACAGGCCGCCGGGCTTACTGAGGGCCCTGTTTGCCAGCTGATCGGCTCTGCTTTCTGGCTGTCCCWGCCACCTTCTGCCCAAGGCCTTCAGGAGATGGATAGAGGCCAAGGTCAGGTTGCCTGGGAACCCTTCTCACCTTAAGTAGGGGGGGAAGGTGACTGACTGAGGAGAAACAGGAGCATGGAGAGATTGTGAGAAATGCCCCTCCCACAGAGTGGTGCCCTGGGTGGACACCCTGTGGCTGTTACAAGGGCACTCACCAGTGGCATCCTCTTCCTCTCTCCAGCAGGGCCACCTTATCTCCTCTCTCTCCTTTCCCTCTGTGTCTCCACTTATCTCCRTCAGTCAGGTCGAGGTCAGCTTGTTCTCGCACTGCGACAGGCTTTGTTGGGAACCCATGGGAACCTCTGGGCTCCTGTTCCTTCCTGTTCAGTTGCCCATCGTACGATTAAAAAAACCCAAGTCATTAAAAATCATCCTAAGTATAAACATCTGCTTCTCRAAGCCCTTCCGAATCCACTTACCTCATGAACACCTGGGGAATTGTGCAACGAGGCTGAAGAAGCRGGAATAGTGGTGACACGGCGGCACCAGAGGAGATAACACAGACCTAGGAGAGCGTCCTCTGGCGTCTCAACCCCTGGCTTCTCAAGCACTGGGCATTTTGCTGACAGCCAAGCTCACCAACAGGAGTGTCATGGGGCAGATTTCCCCAGGCATCCATGTTCTCTTCCTTTACATCAGCCATCTTGAGGAGGCCTATTTTGTTTTCGTTTTCATGTGTCAACATATAAAGCTAGTAGAAAAGAGACATGGGGGGTGGGCATGGCGAACATCTGGAATCTCAGCATTTGGAGACCCAGATACAAGCTTGAGTAACCTGGTCTACAAAATGAATCCAACTTGGTTATGTAGTGAGACCCTGTTTCAAAAGAAACATACATACAAACAAACAGAGGGTCAGAGAAGTAACCAATATTCCTTCCCACAAAATGGTGTGACCATAAAGAAAGTTATTTTTAGGTCTCCTGTGAAGTCTGATTCTCTTACTGTCTGACTACTAGTCTACAAGGCCTGAGAGCTCAGTACTGCACTAGATGGAGTTAGAGATTCTGCCTGTGTTTGTGGGGAAACAATGCAGTAGGACTTGTACTGTCAACAACCTCAGCAGCTCTCGGGAAGAGGGGCCATTCTCGCCTGAGGCCACAGACAGGTGAAGGAACTGGATGTGACCTACCCAGAGAACAGCCCCAGCTCCTGGGTGACAAGTGTGGAGAACAACCATTACCCTGAGGTCCCATCTGCAGTGTTACATTTATATCAAATGCCAGGCCAGGCAAGTGACAAAGAGCAGTGGCCAGGATCTGAGGCAGAGGTGGGACGAGACTGAGTTTCCTTTTCAATGATGGAAATATTCCAGAACAAGATGGTGGACATGGTGCATGACCACCTTGAGGTGACAGTTAAAGTCCCKGAGATGCACACTTGAAAGGTACATTTCGTGACGCCTGGGAGATCTCAGTTTTTAAAATGACGAGGGACCATTGGTGTGGCAGAGAGGCTGAAGATGTGACTGACAAGGGAGTCTAAGGGTTAGTGCACTGCTGGGTTTTGGTGTTGATTCTGCACTTACTACTACTTTGGTGTTCTGGTTTGCAACTCTGGTGCTGTGATAAAATGCTGATCAAAGCAACGTGGGGGAAAAGGCTTATTTGGCTTACAYATTACAGTCCATCATCAAGGAAAGCCAAGGCAGGAACTGAAGCACAGTCCTTGGAAGGATGGTGCCTACTGGCTAGCTTCTATCACTTGCTTCTTGATCGATCTACAGCCCAGGACCATCTGCCCAGGGGTGGAACCACCCACAGTGGGCTGAGAACCCAACCACACCAATCAGCAATCAAGAAAATGCCTTGTAGACATGCCCTCGGGCCAATTTTAAAAAGGCAGTTCCTCACTGAAGTTYCTTTCCTCCTCCCAGCTGACTCTGGTTTGTGTCAAGTTGACAAACTATGAAGTGGGTTGTGCTCAGTGAGGTCTATGTGAGGCGGTATACAGCCCAGTGCTGATGCTCAGTACCCAGTGCTGATGCTCAGTACTCAGTGCTGATGGACAGTACTCAGTCCTGASACACACTACAGAGACTCAGAGCTGAAGACATCRGCTCTGCAGGTCATGTGTAATGCCACCTCTATTGCTGTGTTCTGTATGGTGACAATCGCGGCTACTTATGATGATGTCAACTTGACAAAGCCTGGACTCACCTAGGATGCACTCCTATGAGCACAGCTATGGTGGATTATCTATGTTAAGCCTTAAGCATRCCTATGAGGGACTAGCTTGTTTCTGTTAATYGAGGTAGAAGGATTTACCCTAAAAGTGGGTGACACCATTCCCTGGCTTGGGGCCCTAGATTTCCTAAAAAGCTAGCTGAGCACTCCTTCCTCCGTGTGCTGACTGCGGATGCSATGGGACCAGCCGGGACCAGCCGCCCCAGCTGTAAGCCAAGGTAAACCCTTCTCCCTTCAGTTGCTCTTGTCAGGGTGGTTTGTTTTGTTTTTGTGTAGCCCTGGCTGTCCTTGAACTCACGCTGTAGACCAGGCTGGCCTTGAACTCACAGAGCTCTGCCAGTCTCTGCCTCCCAAGTGCTAGATTAAAGGTGTGCGCCACCGCCGACGCCACCACTGCCATCGCCACCACCACTGCCAACCGCCACCACCACCACTGGCTTTATCAAGATATTTTATAACAGCAACAGAAAAAGAAAGTAAGATAATTATGTGTTTCATGAGATAGAACAAGCTAGAACATTCTAGGTTTTCTTTTCTTGATTGTCTCAGGAGTGTCCATTTGTGTTCCCCGGTTAAATGTAAACTTTTTAAAGAACACAGGCTGTCTCTTTCGTYAAGGGGATTCCCTCTTTCTTTGCTAGTGTAGTCTGGGTACCGCTCACCAGGTACCAGCATCTTCCCTGTGACGTTCTCACCCTGAACAGAGCTCTGTTCTGTTTGTGGGAAACCTTCCCAGGCCCCCTCCAACCACAGGGCTGGTTCACAGGCCTGCAGGCTTGCCTCATCTCTGCCCCGATGCTTCTCAGCACTACTTGATCCCTTCACCAAGAAGGCATCTTTGATTTCTGAAGGTTATTATGACTGGTTTTTCTCAGTCCCAATGCACTCTGACACGGAATAGGCTGACCTCGATAGCACCCTCGATATTCTATCCATGAAGACCGCAGCCACATCCAAAGCCTGTTTCCTCATTGTGGAAGAAAGAGTCCTCCATCCGGACACCCCAGCCCCCTACCCCTCCATTCCTATACTTGGTTGATTGATTCAGAATAGATCACTTTCTGACTAGGCAATGCTTCTCCTCTGACAACCATTGTCAGGAACCCATGGAATGTCCTAGCACTTGGAGTGTTGAGCTCCACCCTGTGAAGGAGTCAGAGCAACCATTTCTCCACAGGTCTGCATTTCACAGGGAGCCCGTTCCCAGACATGGACTCTTCGTGTCCCTGGGCTTTGGAATGAATAAAAATGTCACTTCCTGGTTCCAGTGCTGGCACTGTACCTGCCCACCTGACTCCTGGTTTTGTGCCAGAGATAGCCTGAGGACTAAGGGTTCTCTCTAAACTAATGCGTTCGGTGTCCCCGAGTCACATCTGAAATTTCTGCCTCCCGAGGGAATCTGTGCGTCTCTGTGGTTTCCTGAGGTTTATATAGTCAGATCAAAGGTTGGAGTGTTTGTGTGTATGGTTGTGTATGTTGGCAGCTGAAGTGACAAGTGTCTATTAAAAAAAATCAATATTTATAGAGAAATATCAAAGCAATCAGGAAAAAGATAAATATAAGTTTCTTAAAAAAAAAAAACTATCAGCTAAGGTAACATTCCCATGTGTCTCCCCTATGCTACCCCACACATATCCTTGGAATATTTCATAAGATGGCTGCTTTCCAAGCTGCTCCTCACGCCAAGGACTGAGTGCTCGCTACAGCGAGCTGGCCTCAGTGCTGCTTTGACCCTCGCCGGCAGCAGCAGCGGCAGGCACAGAGTGAGGCAGGCACAGTGCATAGCACTCCGAGAGGAGCTCTCGGCTTCTTTCTTTCTTTCTTCCTTCCTTTCTTTCACTCACTCACTCACTCACTCACTCATTCACCGAGTGTCCGCCTCAGACCTGGTCATGGAGTTAAAGAATGAAGGAGACCCAGATCTTAAGATTCAGTCTTTTGGGGGGAGATAACTCTATATAAACAAATTACTGCAAGTCAGAGTTATTGGGTAAATTACCAAGAGAACAAAAAGGAAGACTTACCATCACCCAAGAAGATTTGTGGAGGTGACATTTTAAATGTGTCACAAAACCAAACACAAGCAAGAGGAGAAAATATTTGCTGACATTAAGGTTGGGGGGAGGGGGAGGGGGAGGCCCTAAGGCTGAGCAAGTAGCAAGTGTGAAAGCTCTGGAACTCTGGGTAAGAGGTATGACTCCAGGCTGGGAATATGGGAAGGAAGACGCAGACATGAGGGTGCAAAGGGTCAGAGGTCATCCAGTACAGGCAAAGGGGGTGCAATGTAGGAGGGGTCTGGAAGGACAGGGCACAGTCATGGTGTCATCTGTCTATAGCCAAGGCTAGCCTCTAACTGGCTCTGTAGCTGAACTCGGGATCCTCCTGCCTCTACCTCCCAAGAACTCGGATGGCAAGTGTGTGCCTCCAGGCCAGGCTGCCTTGTGTTTTAAAAGAACTAGACAGCATTCTGTAGGAAGTGCAAGAGTTGGGCGGGCTGGAACAGGAAAAGTAGCCATGACTGACTACCTCAGGGACCCATGACCTTGACTGCCCAGGATAATCATCTGAGGGAAACCTAACCTCGGGCAGAGTTCTTTGATCTAACTAGTGTGGGATAATGTGGTCTAAAAAGCTCTCAACSGAGTGCGGGACCCATCAGTGTTTGAGTGGGTAAGAATACAGGTTTGGGTGGGAGGAGGAACTGGCTCAGCTGTTAAGAGCACCGGGCGGTTCTCCCAGAGTTTGGTTTTTATGGCAACACACAATCATCTGTAACTCCAGTTCGCAGCCCCAGGGTATCCGGCACCCTGTTCTAGGCTCTGGATCATGGGGGGCTCAGGCATACATGCGAGGAAAAAAAAAAAAAAACCAAACACCCAAGCGAATAAAATAGAATGAAAGGGGGAAAGCAGAATCCAGGTTCTCAGGTGTTACTACCAGCAGGCAGGGCTCTGGGTGAACTTCGTATCCTAATGTCCTCATCTGTAAAATGTGAGGGCAACCTCATCTTTACAGAAAGGCTTGAACCCTGATGCTGGCGCAGCAAGCAGCTCATGGAGGCTCTCCTCCTTGAAATGATTGAGGAGGGAGGTGGTGAGGGTTGGAGCTGGGTCAAAGGAAGGCAGGTAGCGGGGAGCAGAGAGAACCTAGTTGATAAAGACATACAGTGCACGAAAAGATGGGGCTTGGCAAACACGTTCAGATGGGAAGAGTTGAAAAGAATTTCCTGACGTCAAGAGGTGGTGAGAAAGCACAAGGCAAGGGCGGGGCTGAGCGTAAGATGACGTCAGTGCAGATGGCATAAGATGGGTGGTCAGCTGAGGCCTCCTGGGGGAGGCGCCATGGAGAGGGAGATCTGGGCTGGGGTACTGGTGTGCAGTTACGAACATGGTGAAAGTCAAAGCTGCAAGGACAGACTGTCATTCAAGGAAGGTATGTGAGTGAGAAGAGACAAGGTCGAGTTTAGAGCATTTGGCACACACCGTTAGTCCCTCACAGGAGGCAGGGACCGGAGAATCTGGATCTCTGGAGTTCCAGACTAGCCTGGTCTGCATTGTGATCTCCAACTGGCGATGACTACATAGAGACCATGTTAGAAAAACAGTCAGTCGCTTGCTTCCAGGAGACACACGGAAGAGACTCAAGTCCTCTCATGTTGTTTGCACCCTGTCAACATTATCTTTCCTTTCCATATCTAGGGGCAACCATAGAGCAGGGCAGCGGCGGCCTCAGTTATGTCTTGCCCTGTGATGATCCTACAATGGTAGGAATGGCATTAGTCACACAGCAAAGCACCAGGCACACACTTTGTACCCACAGACATTACTGATGCTCTCGGGAGCCATCRATGAGGCGAAGGCCCTGCTGCTCACACTCGGAGCAAACTTCCTGTGATCTGAAGGCCCTAGTGGGCTGGCCGCTTCCTCCAATCAAGGAAGACAACTCTCGAGAGCATACTCTCAGCTCCCTAGCAGCCAGGGGAACATATCCTCAAAGTCACCAAAAGGGTTGGGTGACCTGGCCTTTCCCAAAACTCAGAAATCTCTCAAAAGGAGCAGCCTTGGGCTCTGGGAAACTGTAAGGTTCATGTCTGATGTTAGCAGTTCTCCAACAGTGAACCCTGGGCCAGCAGCGACATCGGGGACCTAGAAATGCATGTTCTTGGGATCTAGCCCAGACTTCACTCTAGAGGCTGGCTCTGTAACGTCTTATTAATTAATTAATTAATTAATTAATTAATTAAAAAAATTCTGGTCCTGTGATCGAACCTGAGGCTTGTTAAATAAACATTCTTCTACTGAGCTGTGTCCTCCATCCCTCCGATCGGTTTTGTTATTTTGAGACTCACTGCCAGCTGTCCTGGAACTCAATACATAGATCAGGCTAGTCTCAGACTTGCTGTGAATCTCCTGCCTGACTTGGGAGTGCTAGGAATATAGGGCAGTAGGCCACCACAACCAGCTTTGGATATGCTTGTTTGTTCTCCTGTTTAATTTTATGTATTAACATTTTGAGTGGGGGCAGGGCAGGGTGTGTATATGGCATAATGTGCATGTATTGATCAGAGGACAACGATACGGAATCCGTTCACTCTTTCTACTTTTATAAAGGTTCTCTGGGGATCGAACTCAGGTTGCCTAGCTTGTATGGCAAGCAATTTTACCCACTGAGCCATCTCAGCATCTCTAATCATTTTTAATACTTATTTTACACACACCCAAGTATATGTCTGCATACCACATGCATGCAGAATCCCATGGAAGTCAGAAGAGGGTGTCAGGTCTCCTGGAACTGGAATTACAGATGGTTGTAAGCTGCTATTTGGTAACTGGTAAGCGGGTAACTAAACCTGAGCCACCTCTCTAACCATCTGATCTGTTTTCGACAAGCCTTCCCGTGGTCCTAATGTACCATTTGCAGGCTTGAGAACTACCGTCCTGTGCGATGGTTGATACCAGCCCCTCTTTTCACTTCTCTCCTTAGAATACAACACAGCAGGTGTTATTCC
>BDUI01005098.1:44174-65627 GCA_002335545.1 Apodemus speciosus
AAATGTGATGCGTGGTAAAGGACAGGGATGGACAGACAGACATACGAGGAGGTGGGAGCAGTCTCCACAGGCCTGCAGCACTCTGGGCTTCTGAAGTGATGCTTCCCTGCGGCCTCTGCTTCCTCCGTGCCAAGGACCTCCTGGTGCACCATGGGAGCCAACCCATTGTCTGGTCCAGCAGTTCTCAGCTGGACAGCTACGGGCGGGCGAAGGAAGAGCATCAGCTCTGGCTCCAGCAGGGGGAGGGGGGGAGCAGTCACCCTCCCAGCCACCTGAGATATACTGAATCCCTTCTCAAGATGCCTCCCTGACCACCTACCACAGAACTGGGGTGACACTGGTGTTTTTCTCTCATGACTCTTYAATTATGGGGCTAACAAGCAGGGGGGAGGGGAAACAGTCACATGAGAATTTCAAGACAGATTGCCTGTGGAAGTAACACCAGGTTGTGCAAGAAGACTTAGGGTGAAAGGTCATGGCTGACAGTCTGTTGGCCTGACCGTCCACGAAATGCTATTACTTTGGGGGGGGGGGTTACAGGTGAGACAATGACACCCCCTGCCCCCACTCCATCCCCTACAAACACTGAAGGAGAAAGGCAAGGCCTGTGTTCAGTGGCACCTCCGGAGACACTGGTTGACTGTCTCTGATTCATTTCAGAAAATAATTGCAAAGAAGGCAGTTTTTTTCTCAACTGCCTTCCTTCCTGTTAAAACCCTCCCAAGCTCAACCCAACTCCTCTCTTTATCCCGTGTGCGTGCAAGCCCCACAACAAATCCACTTCCTCCTGAGTCCTGGCCCACCAGTTAACTCTCTGCTTCTCCCCTGTCCCTGCTGTTCCTTCCTTCCCCCACAGCTTCCAACTCAGGGGTCATGGCCAGGCGGCCAGATGCTGGCCAGGATTCTTACCTCACTCAGCAGCTCTGGACAGAGCCGGGAGCCCAGTGCTGGGTCACCTTGGGAGAAGGTGGGAGTGAGAGAGCTAGTGGCCCGAGAGCTCGGCCARTGCCAGCATGGTTTTGCAGTCGCTTCAAATGTGGCATTATAGAGACATTGCTAAGCACACCTGAAGAAGAGCTACCACTGGGGCTGCTAGCACAGCATAAAGCTTGTGCTCAGATTTTCTTATTTAACTCCCAGGGAGGACATGAAAGTTGTCACTGTCTCCCTTTAGAGAGGTTAAAAACTGTCCTCAGGAGCGTGGTGGTGGCTTACTGGATGCAGCGTGCACGCATGCGTCTGACTGATGCCTCGCTCTGACCCTCACGGCCTTTATTTACCTTGACCTATTCCCACCTGCTGAAGCGAGAAAGACTCTCAAACAAGAAGCATTTAGCATGGAAGCAGGATGCCAGGAACCAGGCTGAGACTGCTCCAGAAGCCTCAGGGACCTATAATTGGTCATCTGCAGGGTAGCCTGCTCTTTTTCAAAGGAGCTGTCGCCAGGTTCCTGTTTGCCAGGCCTCTGGGCCTGAATCCTAGTTGGTTTAGTGGTAATAGGGTCAAGGTCACAGGCGCACTCCTAACTTTAGCAAACATTTCTCAAGTGAAGTCAGTCTGCTGGGTGTGAGAGAAAATGATTTAGCTCAACCTCCTAATCTCTTAAATAAATAAATAACCCATAAAATCATAGGCCGTGCAGATGGATGGCCAAGAGTTATGGACATATTTAAAATAGTTTCTGTTTGCAATAGGAAAGACCTATTTCCCATTTAGTTTTAGTTTTAGTGACTCTCGACCCAGGAAAGGCTAAATTCCAAATCTATCCCCTGTAGGTTTTAGATATGATGGTGGAGATAGTAGGTATGAATTACYCAAAACCAAGTCAGGGTCACAGAAAGGGGCAACTTCCACCATGCACACGGATGTAGTTATAAAAAGATAATGAGAGGGAGAAATGTTTGGTGGAGGTGTAGAGAGATGTGGGGGAAGGGGTGCCTCAGCAGGCCCATGCTGAGGCATTCCTTCCTCCAGGGAGGGGAGTTGAGAGGGTAATAGAGGCAGAGAAAGGCAGAGAGAGAGGAGAGGGAGAGAGAAAGAGAGAGAGAGAGAGNATATATGTATATATATATGTATATATATATAAACAGTAAACTCTAATAATCCAGACTATCATTCATAATGATAATATGCATGCTGACACTTGTCCTGTCCACTCTGTTCAGAAAAACAGTTGTTTATACCAATTAGTAAACAAGTTATAACTCTTGAGTTACCAAAACCTTGCCAAACATGTATTGTTTTCCCCTTAAACATACATTAATTACAAATGAACTTTTTATAAGCCTACACTAGGTCCTATTAGAACCTTTACTTAGCAATTGCTACTATTCGCTTGTGAGACTGCATTTTAATAATATATTTAAGAGTTATAAAATAATGATAAATCTCTCTCATACACATATACACACAAACACACACACACATGCATACATACATACATACACATGTACTTCATATTGCACATTTCCTCTCCAGGGTAACTAATTATATACTAATTAAGTGACTAATTGCCTTGTCAAAAGATTTACCCGGGATTCTGCTAAAATCCACATCTTTAGTTACTGTTCTATTCCTGTGATGAAGCACCATGATGTAGACAACATTTTTTAAAGCATATAATTGGGGTCTTACTGATAGCTTCAACAAGTTCATGCTCTCTGGTGGGGAGCATGATGGCAAGCAGACAGGCAGGCATTTTGTTGGAGCAGAAGCTGAAATTGAGAATGGCATGGGCTTTTGAAACTTCAAAGCCTAGTGACACACCTGCCTGAACATAGCCACACCTCCTAATCCTTCCCAAATAGTTCCACTGACTGAAGTCCAAATATTCAAATATATAAGCCTATAGGGGTCATTCCTATTCAAACCATCACAGCAAGGCACAACAGGAATGGAAAAACATGGCTCTAGTCAGAGTTCCTAGGAGAAGTAACTATAATGGCTCATGTATCTATAGCACATTCCATTTTTATGAATTAATCACCTTAAGGCTATCATGGCAATCTCAAGTAAGTTAGTGAGCTCTCAAGTCAGTTGTTCTTAAGAATTCACCCATTTTTAGATAAAGGAAAAAAACTAACATGCTATGGCTAAGCTAATTATATTAGTAGTTGATAGGACCTACCATCGAATCTGAGCATTTATATCTAAATTCTATACAAAAAGGAAAGGAAAAAAAAACACCTTCTGTTGTAAATTCTTATGCAGTAGCAGTCTTCAAGAAAGTTATTTGAAAAATGACTTCTCACAAAACAGATTCTGGGTTTAAGGCAATAAATATCTCAGTCCATAAAGAACATGAGGAGATGAGTTTGATCCCCAGAGCCCACATTAACCAAAAGTAAGACCGAGCAGCACATGTTTGCAATCACAGTACCAGGGAACTAAAGACAGACAGATAATGGAAGCTTGACAGCCTGCTAGCATAGCCTAGGAATTTACCTAGCCTTGGAAAGTTCCAGGCCAGTCAGAGATCCTGTCTAAATATGTGTTGAGGAACAATAACCAAAGTTGTCCTTTGACCTTCATAGACAGAGCACACATATGCATGTGTACCAACAGAAAGCTCTAAAATTAAAGCAAGTGCCCCCTTTTTAGTTTGTTGGAAACTATGCCTTGTTACAGTAGAGCAATCATTACATTGCTGTCAGAGTTCCCTGGGCCACATTTTGGGGGATACATGCTTGTGCATCATAAGCATGTGAGCACACACTACAGTCTGGGTTTCTAGTCTCTTAGAGGACTCTTTAAAGCAAACTATCTAGGCTAGTAACACCCTGGAGCCATGATTGACTGCCTCAAGCACTGTGCCTGATTGTTAAAACAAAAAATAAACAGAACAAAGTGGCAGCTTTAAATTGTTTACAGGATGGGGGTGGGGGGGAGGGTATGCCCCAAGCTTGCTAGGTCCTGTTTCTTGACATAACCACTTTAAATATGAGCTTCTGGTTATTCCGGGAAGTTTTAAGGGAAACAAATATGAAAGACTCTATTAGGGGTGAATTTGGAGAAGTGGACTCACTTAGCAATGAAGCAGTGAACTGAGAAATATGCATCTATTCTACATACATATATATGATACAAAACATAAGATGCACTAAGTATGCAATGTTTAAACATTACATATAGAAACTGTGCAATGGTACGTGGGCCTAAGTTCATAAAAATCAGCATGTGAGGTATTTACTAATGTACTTCTCTTAAAAAGGAAGCAAAAAAAAAATACAGCATGGTTTCCCTTTGATGGCTATTTAGTACAAGGCAAAGAATACAATAAGGATGTAGGAAAAGGGATATGTTTTTCTAGACCCAGCATCCAGTTTCCAGTATAAAAATCAGTCAGCACATACACAGAATCTGCTTACATTTTCTGTATGTTCCTTCTGCTCTCAGCTCCAAACTTTGCTCCTTAACAAGAGAGAGGAATATAGTATTCAAGCCTAGTTAGTCTCTGTGGTCACACCGGACCTTATCATTTTATAGCACATGCTTAGCCACTTTGGTTGACAGCGATGCAGTCTGGGGATTTCACACAGGCTGGCCTTCATTATGATGGCTTGAATACGAATGGTTCCTAGAGGCTCATATATTTGAATGCTTAGTCCCCAGTTGGTAGAACTGTTTGGGGAAGATTAGGAGGTTTGTCCCTGTTAGAGGTGGCGTGACACTGAAGGCATGCTTTGAGCTTTCAAAAGCCCACACCATTCTCTCTCTACCTGTTAACTCTCTACCTCCCCCTTTTGAATAAGGATGCAAGGTCTCAGCGACTGCTCTAGCACCGTGCCTGCCTGCAGACCTGCTGCCATGCTCCCTACCATGAAGATCACGCCCTCTCCCTCTGAAACTGTAGCACCCCTAATAAGTCCATCCTTCTATAAGTTGCCTTTTCATGATACTCAGAAAAGTCACAGAAAAGTTACAAGACATCCACCTGCCCCAGCCTTACAAGTAGCTGCATCTATAGGGTGTAACACTATACCTGGAGGATATTTTGGCCCTAGCCACAAATTCTACGACTTGAACAAACTAATTCCAAGAAATGTGGACTAACGTCCCCATGATTACACATTTGAAATGGGAGGACCGCAGCTGTTGAAATGAATGAAGGGTTTTAATAGATACCCTTACAGCACTCACCAATACCCTATGATAAAGCGTTTGCACAGATCATGTAATCCTCAAGTAGCTCTAGTGAAGTGGTGCCTATCAGCCCCTCACAGAAAAATAGATGGCAAGAGTTCAAATAAATGCTAATGTTTCAAACACCGTAGCTATTGATGGCAAAGCGGCGACTGTGAATCCCACTACCACATAAAGGAAGACTAAGACTAACATAAATACATTTTTAGAAGTACGCTTACAGCTACCAAGTTCTATTCAAGAGCTTCACATTGTTAACTATTTTAGTCCTCACAACACCCTGTGGTTAAAAACCATCACTCCATTAGAGAAAAGAAAACTGAGGCTCCATCAAGTTAGGGATCTGTATAAAAAGAATGAAGAATTTTACAAGCCAGGATTCCAAGTCCAGCAGCAGCCTAGATGCAAAACCCACATTCCTCCACCAGTGTTTCCCTGTTCAGTTGCAGCACCTGTGTTTGGCAATTCCATCCCTAAATTCCTAATTATTTTTACAAAAAGCTAAATATTTAAATAACAGCTTGTCGATGACTGTTAAATGTTTTGTGTGGTCTCTGTGTTTGTGCAATTAAATACTGACTCGGCTCCAAGCAGCACGGTGAAGATGTTTCCACATTCAGCCTCAGTGCTTTAGAAGTGAAGGTTGAAACACTGGGGGAATGGTTGTCACCTGTTCCTCTAAAGGCAGCGGAAGGCAGCTCATGCTCTGACCAACTGCGCCCTCTGCTGGTATCTTCACAGAGTTGTAACGATGTCGTTCAGGAGCGATTTGGACCAGAGCTGAAATATGACATTGCCTTGCGGCTGGCCGCGTTACAAATGTACATTGCTACTGTCACCACCAAACAGACGCAGAAAATCTCCCTCAAATACATTGAGTAAGTGTTCACACTTGGTGTCATGAGATGCTGCGGGTTTTTCTTTACTCATTTGTATCTGTTTGCAGAATTCATCTTGTTCTTGGCAGATTATTTGTAATCTAGTGGCAACATATACAAATATTTTGTCTTTTGTAATAGAAGAGATGCATTCTTGCAGTCAAGGTGAAAAAACATTATACATTAAAACTAATGTATAAGCCCCAGAATGATGGCTCACTCCTGCCAGCCCATCAACTTTAGTGATAGAGCATACTGAGGCAGAAGGCTTGCCGTGAGTACATGACCACATAGTAAGATCTTGTCCTAAAACACAGGATAAGGAAACAAACCAAGATAAGCAAATTGCAGGCTTAGTGATACAGCCCTCTAATTTCAGCTGAGGCTGAGGAAGGAGAATCCCAAGTTCTAGGACTAAAGAGTGAGTTCAAAGCTAAGTGGAGCAACTTATAGATATCCCATCTCAGAATGAGGGGAGCAATGAGGATGAGCACATTCAGCACACAGGAATTACTTCAAAAACAAATGGGTAAACTGATGTACATATTAAGTTGCTCACTACTTTCTCCGGTCACGTAACAGGAGTAGTGGTGGGGCGTGGTTAAAAGCCAAGCAGTAGGACTGCTCGTTTGCCTTAGTTTATGTGATAGACTGAATGGTTTATGCAGGGTACTTAGGCTTAGTCATCCCTAAAAACTACACCAATCGAAGCGAGAACTAATGCAAGAAGAAGAGAGGATATTAATTCCATGTAGTAGAACCGAGAAGAGAAACAAGTAAAGGAGCTACTGAGCTCCAGATCTGACTTCAGGATCCTGACATGAGATATCTATTTAAATGGAGATGGAGGTTTAAATAGAGGGCCAAAGGTGTATGTAACTCAGCAGTCTAGGCAAGGTCTGGTCCTGCCCACCGCTGACTCATCCTGTCTGTTCTGCTGTACAGGGTTCAGATAAATTGTGCGGACTGTGTGAAATTCCTTCTTAGGAGGCACCAAGCTTCAGCCTTTGTCTCCTTCCAGCATGAAACTCCTGGAATAATTCCATTTCCTAGGGTTCCTTTGTCTTAACAACTGGGTAGCACAAAGGATGGGCACGATGGTCTCTTTGGAATCACTCCTCTATTGCCAGGGTGGTTGGAGCAGCTGTCCTCAACCTTTGAGTCATGACCCCTTTAAGGCATCAATGACCCTTTCACTAGGGCTGCCTAGGACCACCAGAAAACACAGATATTTACACTAGGATTCATAGCTATAGCAAAATTACAGCTATGAAGTAGCAACAAAAATAATTTTATAGTTGGGGTGCACCACAGCATTAGGAACTATGTTAAAAAGCCACAGCGTTAGGAAGGTTGAGAGCCATTTTTATAAAAGGACTTGTTCTGAAGTGTCTTCATAGCAGTGTCCAAGTAATGTC
Source organism: Apodemus speciosus (assembly GCA_002335545.1). Classification (NCBI taxonomy): domain Eukaryota; kingdom Metazoa; phylum Chordata; class Mammalia; order Rodentia; family Muridae; genus Apodemus; species Apodemus speciosus. Next base: position 51,613 of record BDUI01005098.1, read on the forward strand.
AGATGTTGGGCCTGGTGCTTCACACCTATAATCCTTGCATTGAGAGTGTCTAAGGAGAATCACAAGTTTGAAGCCAGCCTAAGGTATATAATAACATCTTGTAAATAAAAGAGGGTTAATCTGGAGAAGGACTCCATAGTTAAAAGCATTTGCTGCTCTGGCATAGGACCCAAGTTTAGTCCCTAGCACTCAGTGGTGAGTTACAGCCACCTGTAACTCCATTCCCAAGCCAAACTGGTACCCTCTTCTGGCATCTCTGGGCACTGACCATGTGTGTGGTGCACATACAAAAATGCAGGCAAAGCAGTCATACACATTAAATCTTAAAAAAAAATAATAAAAGGAATGCCACAACCATAGTACTTTGGTATCTGGATACGGGGATAGGGGGAGAAGAAAACTGTGAAGTGGCTGGCAAAAATGTCACACATTGAAGTTGTCTCTGTGAATCACAACTTGTTTGTAAACTCTGAATGCCTTCTCTTGCTGAGTATGCCATTTTACCTACCACCAGCATCCCTCTTTGACCCAGAAAGATCCTCTTTTCTTGGAAAATGGATGGATATTTAAGAGTCATCCTTTAAAAGGAAACTATCAGTCTCTCAGCAAGAGATACACTAGCCTAAAGTAAACACCACTTCATCCTGGCAGTTCTTTATGCTAATGGAGAACTAGTATGTCAGAACTTATAGCCAGATTGAAATCATACCTCCATGCCATTCTAAAATACTTGGATTTCTCCTGATCTGCACTCAAGACTATAATTCCACTTTCCAAAGGCCCTTTCCCAGGGACATTTGTAAAGTACCATGATGCCCCACTAACTAACCTACAGGCTGGCTTGGGAAGGACTAGAGCTCCAATTTGTTATCCCCAGTGCCACTGTTCTGTCAACTCCTAATGTACCCACTGCCACCCAAATGATAAAAAGCCCTCCCATGTGATTCATTTACCTGAGTGGTCCATCTCTCTTCTTGTGGCATACACATAGTGACTGTAGTCCGAGAGACTGTCTGCTCACAAACAAGTCTCATATTAGCTGGACACATTCAGGTGTGCCTTCTCCTACTATCTAAAATTCTTAGGTACAGATAAACCTGGCGGACATTTGAAATAGTACCTATTCAACCTGAGAACATACTCATACAACTGAAATGCATTTGGGTGGCTGGGAACACCGCCGAGTCACTAGAGTGCTTGCTGTGTAAGCAGGAAGCCTAGAATTTAACCCCCAGAACCTGTGCTTATAAAGCTGGCCATGCCATATAATGCCAGTACTGGGGAGGCAGAGACAGGTGGATCCTTGGGACTCACTGACCAGCCAGCCTAGCTTAATAGGTGAGTTTTAGGCCAGTGAGAGACCCTGTCTTTAGAAAACTAGCAYACCTTTCTGCCCCGTACTGTCTGTCCACTTCTTAACAATGGAACATTGTGCAGACCGTAGTCCTGTAGTCTGCAACCATATTGGCAGCAAGCAGTTCTTTAACCAAATATTGATTGAGTGTTGTATAGAACATTTGCATCAGATAGTAGAAAACACTACTTTGTATAAAATATAATCCTGACCATCAAGAAACTTGTGATCTGAATATAAAAAATGAGACATAAAAATATGCTAGTAGAAGAACACACGGCCAAGAATATCTGGACAGCACTAATTAATCTTTATGGGTTCAGTGGGGGGGGGGTGGGGAGACCAGGTGAGTAGGGAGGTGATGAGTCCGAGAAAATGAGGGAGTAATCAAAACATATTGTAAAAAAGCTCTCAGAGAACATATTTAAAAAGACATAAAGATATGAAAAATAGTCATTTAAGATACTAATACAGGGCTAAGGGCACTTAGCCAGCATGAATGAAGCCCTGGGTTCCTGCACAAGCACTGCCCTCCAAATACATAGTCTTACAGTCTACAACAGTGTTGGTAGCAATTGGTTCTTTTACCAAGTATTGATTGAACATTACATGTAGCATTTACATCAGAGAGTAGGTTGTATAGGCACCCTTTCAAATGACAGCCAGCTTTATCTGTATAAATTTATGTGTGTGTTATACATATATAACATATGTGTGTTATATGTATATTTTACTATTCTTTATTTTGAATATATCCTTTCCTTTATTCTTCTCTCATACATTACATCCCTATCACAGCCTCTCCTACTTTTCTCCTCCCAGTCTCACCCCCCACCTCCTCTCTCCCCCAGATCCACTGCTCCTCCAATTCCCTTCAGAAAAGAGCAGGCCTCCATGTGATATCAGCCAAATGCAGACTGACAAGATGCAACTAGACTAGGCACAGCTGGCAGTGGTGGCGCACGCCTTTAATCCCAGCATTTGGGAGGCAGAGGCAGGCGAATTTCTGAGTTCGAGGCCAGCCTGGTCTACAGAGTGAGTTCCAGGAGAGCCAGGGCCATACAGAAAAATCCTGTCTCAAAATACCAAGACTAGACACAACCCCTCATATCAAGGTTGGACAAGGCAACCCAGTAAGAGGAAAGGGTCCTGAGTGCAGGAAATAAAGAATCAGAGACACCTCAATTGCCACTGTTAGGAGTCTCACAAACTCTGCAAGCTTTACAACCATAACATACGCACAGGACCTAGCGCAGACCCGGACAGGCTCTATGATTGTCACTTCAGTCTCTGTGAGCCCCTAAGGGCCCTGCCTTGTTGACTGTGGACTCTGTTCTCCTGGTGTCCTTGACCACTCTGCCTCCTACAATCCTTTCTCCCCCTCTTCTGTGGAGTTTCCTGAGCTCCCCCTGTCTGAGTGTGGGTCTCTACATCTGTTCCCATCAGCTGCAGGAAGAAGCCTTTCTGATGACAATTGGCATAGGTACCAATCTACAAGTACAGCATTAGGAATCTTTTCATTGACTTTTTTTTTTGGTCAGTTGTGTTTGGTTCTGTCCTAGGTTTCTGAGCCCTACAACTCTCTCTCTCTGTCTCTCTGTCTCTGTCTCTGTCTCTGTCTCTGTCTCTGTCTCTCTCTCTCTTTCTGTGTGTATATATATATATGTATATGTGTATATACACCTGTGTATGTGTGTGCATTTTAAAATAAAGACACAAATAGCCCTAAAGCATGTGCAACAAATGAAGACAGTAAGTACAAGCTGAAAAAGGTTAAAGAAAATATATTAGAAATATCTTGTTGCAAAATGTATTTAAAAGACTCAGAAATGGATTAAAATGTCTCTTTAATGTCCATTGTTAGTGTTCTTTATAGAGAGTGAATAATATGTATGTTTGCTTTTAAATCTGAATCTTAAATTTTAAAGCAATGCTCCAATAGTATGTTCCCTGCATGTAAATTAAAATTTGCCTCCCTGTCCATTTGTTCCAACAAACAGCAGAGTGTCACTTGGTTGTATGTAAGTCATCATCGTCATAAGAACAAGGAATGAAAGATGTGCTTTCTGTTGTAGGAAAGAATGGGGACTAGAAACTTTTCTTCCATCTGCTGTGCTGCAGAGCATGAAAGAGAAGAACATCAAGAAAGCACTCTCCCACCTTGTCAAAGCAAACCAAAACTTGGTACCACCGGGTAAAAAGGTATCCCTGTTAGATCTTAATAGAATGTAGTTTTTTTTTTAAAGCAGAGAGGCTTGCATACATTTAAGAACTTATTTAAAATTAGCCCACGAAGAACATACTTGGCACACTGTATTTACAGAAAAACCTCATACACTATTCGCCTATGTCTAAATGGAACAAAAATACTAATCCTTCTGGAAATCTATTTACTTCTTACAGCATGGAAACCACTTATATGGGTTAGGAGGCATGGGGTAGTCACGTGAGAGAATTTCTGAGGCTTTGCAGCTAGGGGATCAAATCACAAGATAATTGTATATTTTCATCCTATGACTGGTCACTGCTCAGACCTGCTTAAGTGCAAAGTACCCAGTAAGGGGCCCTGAAGGCCAGTTACTGTGTTCATTACGTTAGGATTATCTCCCAGGGAGCTGTTGACATTTGGTAAGAGGCCGTTCCTTGCTAAAGTATAAGGGTGTTGTGCTGGACATTGGGAGATGAAGAAGCATCCTCCTCTGTACTGGCCAGCTAATAGTGTCAGCCCTCCCTTAATTATTATTAAAAATGTGTCCACGTATTACCATGGATGCCCTAAGAAATAATATCACCACCATCACCACTTAGAAGCATTGCATTAAATCCTACTTTGGAAAGAGAAAGAAAAGTTATCCCTGTCACTCATCATTAGTGTTAAAATCTTTGTATTCATTTCTGTTTTTATTAAGTAAGAGAAGCACAAAGACCATTTAAAAGTATTCAGTTGGTCAGAAAAAAAAGGGTGTGGTTGAGAAGTAATAAAAGAGCAAAGATTCCAGTAAGTCAAAAGACAAGGAGTCTTAAATCTCTAAGCCTATAAAATGGGAAACAACCTAAGTGCGCCCTGGAGCTGATAGAGGCTGTCGAAATTTGTCTGACCTCAGTACAAATCACTATCCACGTGGGTAGTTCTTTGGTCATGGTATCCTATTTTCTGTCATTTTTATAAGGCTTCACCCCATAAACGTTTTCTTAAACATATAATCAAGTTCAGTACACTCTTGGCCATATTCTCTTTCCCAGTTTGGATGGAAAATGTCCCCTATCACCTCACTGTGAGCACTCAGTTTCAGAAAAATAGGAAGATGCCATGGGTCAAGAATTTTACAATTCCCAGTGCTGGGGAGATGGCTCAGACGGTGACTGCTTGCTACACAAGCAGGAAGACCTGAATTTAATCCCAGAACCCATGGAATGATGCTGCATGTGCTGGCTAATACTTGTAATCCCAGTGCTGGGGAGATGGACTGGGGCTGACTGGCCTGCCAGCCTTAGCCTACATCATAAGCTTCAGGCCTATGAAATACCATGTCAATTAAATAAATAAATAAATAAATAAATAAATAAATAAATAAATAAATAAAGCAAGGCTCTCAAGGAATCGCATGTGATATCCTCTGTCCTCCATGTACACATGCACTCGTATACATGCCACCCTCATATACATGTACACACACAGACACACACACAGGCACACACAGACACACATATACACACACATGTTTTATAGTTTTTGTTCTGATTTGCCCAAAATTGATGTCTGTTAAGTAGTTTGATTTGATTTTTTTTCAAGCCTGGTGGCCTGATCTTAACCACCAATATTAGTTCATTCTTTTATCATAAACCCGTGTGTGTGTGTGTGTGTGTGTGTGTGTGTGTGTGTGTGTGTGTGTGTAACCCCTCAATGAGCAGACATTTCCAGAGAGCAATATCTCACCCTGTTCTCACTTATTGAATGAATTGAACCATGTGTCTGTAAACATGTACCTACCTCAACATCTCCTAACACACACACACACACACACACACACACACACACACACACACACACACTCACACTTCTCTTACAGAAGCAATAAGATTTGAATCTTGATATTACATTTCAGTCCATCATCAGATACACGGGATATACCTACATACTGCCCTTCTTACTGAAGAGGCTTTCTCATACCCCATCTCCCTAGCAATAAAAGCATCCATTTGTGGGCTGGATGTGTAACTCAGTTTGTAGAGAATCCAGAGCACTGGATTCTACCTCAGCACTGCATGCATTGGGCATGGTGACACACACCAGTAATTCCAATATTCCAGAGTTGAAGGTAAAAGGATCAGAAGTTGTGTGCCTTTATTTCCACAGTAGAAAGAGTTCCATCCAGTGAAACCCACATTTGAGCTTTCTTTTCTCTCCTCAGCTCTCTGCACTACAAGCTAAGGTCCACTATCTCAAGTTCCTTAGTGACCTGCGACTATATGGCGGCCGTGTATTCAAGGCAACATTAGTGGTAATTTCATTTTCTTTCTTTCTGCCTGGAACCAGGGACCTGGCAAACATCAGAGAACAGGCTGTCTTCAAGGACTTGTCCTGGATGATAAACACAGAGAAGCTAGGAATCTTTTCTTGTTTTCTGTACTAACAGACTTCACCACAGTCTGAACAATCTAGATAGCATTGCTTTAGCAGCCTTGGGGGGGGGGGGAATGGAATCAAAGGACTCTTAAGGATGGTGTCTTTTCAATCACTGAGATAGAAGTGGGGAAAGACCTTCTTACTTCTAAAAGCTTTTGATGTGTATAAATATATTGTATCATGATAACATTTTCTACATTATTCATAATTTATTAGACCCTCCATACACTCATATATGCGTCCACCTAATTGGATAATTTAATGCAATGTAACCCAGAAAACCTTTCCAAAGAATATATTGTGATCTCATGAAAACAGTCTTTCAAGCTGAGAATTAGATAATGTTTCAGAAGTTCAGGCTTTGATATATTCTGTCATTCTCCTTCCTCAGCAGGCAGAGAAGCGCTCAGAAGTGACTCTTCTGGTTGGTCCCCGGTATGGCATAAGTCATGTCATAAACACCAAAACCAATCTGGTGGCTCTTTTAGCTGACTTCAGCCATGTCAACAGGATTGAAATGTTTACTGAAGAGGAGAGCTTGGTGAGGGTGGAGCTGCATGTGCTAGACGTCAAGGTGAGCCTGTTGAATGTTGACCCATGGCACTGGCTTGAGTAGCTCGTTTCTGAGAGCCGTGATGGTACTCACCAAGCATGAAAGACTGGATGTGTTCAGGGCCTTAAAGATGCCACATTGTGAAAAAAAAAAAGTAAATAATACATTCAAACAACTCCAGTCTAGGTGCTCTAGTCCTTACTGAATTGCTCTGTGATTTAGGGATAGGTTGCTGCTATATTTCTTTAGGCACAGTTTCTCCAACTATGCACAAAACAGCAAGTTATATCATTTCTCCATTCCTTCTGGCTGTAGAATACTGAATCATATAATGCTAGGGAGAATCACTCTTTTGAGACTGGATTACTCGAATGGAAAGTCAGTGAGAGTTTCCCCAGCTCTTTAGAATTCTCATTCATTCTCTTTGGTTAAATTGGGATACCCAGCCCCAACACCAGGCCCACTCTGGCAGAGTTGAAGGAATGGATTCAGGAACACTGGGATGATGGTAAAGCGCTTCTTCAGAGCAAATCAGAATGCGCCAGCATGTTCTACAGCAGGAACATGTTACTATGACACAGCATGGAAGCTCCCATGTGTCACCTGTGCACACACTGGATGTCATGGCCTTAACCCAGATGGCTCCAATTGACTTGTGTCCAACAGATACAAGTGTGGCAAGATCCTTCAAATGCCTATCCTAGCTCATGTCCCAGGGTGCTGGGAGAAAGCCACATTATAGGGAACGGGCACAATGGATGTGAGCGGAATGTCATCAACTAGTAAAAGGAATAGTATATCCCACACCAAAATGAGTGAGGAGACCCGGCAGATGGTCTCATACCTAAATGGATTGGCTGGGTTAGAGACTAAGCAGAGATAGCAATTCAGGTAGAAAGGACAGTTTGGGGATTTTAAATAGGAAATGTTGTTCTGATGACCAATGTCCTCCTCCTGAGAGTGAGAAATGCATACCTGCTCCTTTGCTGTCTTGGCCTCATTTGTTGTCTGCTTTGTTTCTGTTCCAACATTCTGCCTCCTTTGCTCTTTCTTTCAACAAGCACATGTGACTGTGCCATCAGCACTTCCTTCCACACACCAAGATACTTGGCTTCTTAGGAGATCATTGTTTCCAGTTTGAGCAGTGTCTCTTCCCAGCTCTCGGCTCCAGCTTGCATTTGTGTAAACTGACAACTTCTTTTAGAAGCATCCTTTAGGGAAAAAGACATATGGGACATCTGGGGGGCGGGGAAACCAGAAAAAGGGAAATGAAATGTAAATAAAGAATATATCCAATAAAAAAAAAGAAGCATCCTTTTCTCAGGTCTCTTTGATGCTCCCCACCCAGTTATAGTCAACATCTCGACTTGTGATGTCTTTCTCTTGAATACTCATTTTCACCGAAGATCTCACATTTTAAAAATGCATATTCGCGCATGTGTGCATGGAGTGGCTTTTGAAGGCCAGGAGAGATGGCATTGGCTCTCCTGGAGCTGGAGTTACAGGCAGTTATAAACCACCTAATGAAGATGCAGAAAATCAAGCTCTTTTTTTTTAAAAAGAATGGTTATTTTATTTACATTTCAAATATTGTCCCCTTCTCAGTTTCCCCTCCACAAACGCCCTGTCCCATCACTCTCCCCGTGCCTCTATGAGAGTACTCCCCCATCCACCCACCCACTCCCACCTCACCACCCTAGCATCCCCCTACATTGGAGCATCAAGTCTTCACAGAACTAAGGGCCTCCCCTCCCACTGATGCCAGGTAAGGCCATCCTCTGCTACTTATGTATCTGGAGCCATGGATCCCTCTATGTATGCTCTTTGGTTGGTTGGTGGTTTAGTCCCTGGGAGCTCTGGGTAGTCTGGTTAGTTAGTATTATTGTTCTTCCTATGGTGTTGCAATCCCCTTTAGCTCCTTCAGTCCTTCCCCTAACTCCTCCACTGGAGTCACTGTGCTCAGTCTGATGGTTGGCTGCGAGCATCCACATCTGTATTGGTGGTTCCTATCTAAAGGAAAGCAAGCTCTTAATCAGCGTCACCTCTCCAGCCTCATGAATCTCAATTTTAATAATCCCAAGATTTTTGCATTGTGAGGCTGAATTTTGGTAACTGAAATAACCAGCCTTAACTATTACTCTTTAGACCATTAGCTATGATCAAAGAAAATCAGTGCTTCATGGGGCTTGGTACTTGATTCATTCCAAAATGAGTTGGAAGGCAATTATAAATTCAGTCCATGAATTCCCATATGCACTGTGAGCACATGCAGACTCTGTTATGGTCACCTATCCTGTTGGAAAAAACTGGTGCATTCTTATTTGCTCTACAGAAAAGCTCACCCATTGTTTCTGACACCGTTGGTCTACTCCTACCATTCCTCCCTATTTGAAAATATAGCTCAGGCTAGGTAGGTCCGCTGCTTCTCTTAGAGCTCTTCTGATGGTTAGTATCAGCTCCTCTGTGAAGGCAAAGGCTTTGAAAATTGTGTCGCCTGAATGTTTTCTTAGGTACCTTATGTTATTTCTGAAGTTATCCCCTGATTTCTGCTTCTCCAAAGGAAGAAGTATCTTCTTTTCCTTATAGTTCATGAGCACTTATAAATACTTTAGGCAGGAAGATATTAATGAGAATTTCTTTCTTGTGCATTTCTTTGTTGTGCAGCCCATTACACTCCTTATGGAGTCATCAGATGCCATGAACCTGGCCTGTCTGACAGCTGGATACTACCGGCTGCTCGTGGACTCCAGGAGGTCAATATTTAACATGGCCAACAAGAAAAGTGCAGGCACACAGGACACAGGTATTTTCTTTCTAAATTCATGATTCTCTTCCCATATACCCTTTGAGAACTTACCCCAAAATAATAGCAATCAGTAACAGAATTCAATAGTAAAGTGCTATACTTAAGATTGCTGATTCCAAGGGCTGGGGGGGTGAGAAATACGTTCCACACAAGCATGGCCTGAAGTTCCAAGGGTCAGCGTGAACATAAAGCTAGATACATAATATGTGTCTATATTCCCTGTGTCCCTACAATAAGAGAGGCAGAGATGAAAGAATCCCTGTGACCTTGTGGGCCAGCTAGCCTGGAGTATGCAACTCAGCATTGATCTACAGAGATCCTGCCTCAATCACAGGAGAGGACAAGAACCAGCACCTAAGTTTGATCTTTGATCTCCACATACATACCACAGCATATGCATGCCTGCATGCACACCCACACCCCCACACACAACATGCACACACACACACAGAGATACACACAAACATATATACACATACATACATACATGATACACACACACACAAACAGAAATTGTGGTAGAGTGCTTGCCTACCCAAAATGACAGCCTTGGTGTTAATCCCCATTACTACCAATAAAAAAAGAAAAGATAAGGTTGTACCTATTAAAAAATCTAACTTCCAAATATAGCACAAAACCTTTATGTACTGGTGACATTGATTAACTATTACAAATAAACATGCTGATTTGTCCATTTCATCTGGAACATCACTTGGAAATGACAGGGGCTCATTTCAAAAGCAGTGGTTTTATTTCTGTGAAGTCTTGACAGTCTTTTCCTTTTCTTTCTTGTTTTTTCTTGGTGTTTCTCCCTCACCTAGTCATATATACTAAACAGAAACTTTCCCACTAAGCTGCTGTCATGGTCCTGTAGCTACATTTTAACTGCCTCACTCTTAAAATGGCTGAGAATTAAGCCCCCTGCTGTAGAGTTTTTCTTTCTTTAAAATCCTAGGCTAGAGCTTTGACATCTTATAAACTCACTAAATTGTACTAATGTATGTATGTATGTATGTATGTATGCATGTATGTATGCATGTATGTATAATGTATGTTTGCATTATGTATGTAAGAATGTATGTATGTATTATGAATGCATGCTTGCATGCAAGCATTTAGTGAGACAGAGTACATAGCCATGTTAACCTAGAACTTAGTATGTAGCCCAGGCTGATCTCCAGTTATGGCCTTCCTTACTCATTCTCCAGAGTACTAGAATTCTCATTGTCATCTACAACACCTGTTCTGGACTTAGACATGCTAGAAAGAACTTCTTTCACCCTAAGACCATCTAGGAAAAGCTATCAGAGGTCACTCCAGCCACTTGACAGGAGAAAATACTCCCAGAGATGGAGCAAGAAGGGCAATATGTGTTATGTTGGCTGTTGCTCTGATTGCAAGTAATTATCATTTGATTTATGACTTTTTGCTTGAGTCTATATCTTCTTCTGTCTTCAGTGGATGCCCAATAAAATGGCTGATAGACACCACCATGCAAGTCAGAAGATGACACAATTAGAACTAAGGGTCCTACAGATTGGTCTTCCTTTTTTAAAAAATAAAAGCCACAATCTAGACAGTGGCACACCTGTAATCCATGTGTCCAGGATTTACATGGTGTTAAATCGCTCAGGATCTCCATGAGTCTGAGGGCACCCTGGGCTACCTAGAACATGTCAGGCCAAGTAGAGCTATAGAACAAGACACTGTGTCAAAATAACAACAAAAATAAAAGGAATCTAGGGCTTTTGAGATAACTCAGTAAGTAAAGGCATTTGCTGCTAAGCCTAAAATTCTGAATTTGGTCTCTACAACCCATGTGGTACAAGGAAAGAACCACCTTTTGAAAGTCGTCCTCTGACCTTAACAGTCTTTCCATGGCATCTGTAAACACACACACACACACACACACACACACACACACACACCACACACACACACATGCACATGCACACGCACACGCGCACACACGCAGGCACGCACGCACGCACGCGCGCGCGCGCGCGCACACACACACACACAAATTCATTGTCACTATCTTTAAGGGAGACAAAGGAAACATCCTTTTATTTTCAAACTGAGCCCCAAAAGATAAATCTTTGCTATAGTATGTAGATACAAGGCTGTACATATACATTCACGTGATGTTTATTATGATAATCAGGGTGAATGGAAGCAGTTTTAGCCATGGATTAGGGGAAGCCATACAAAAGAAAGAGAAGAGAAGGAAAGATATACAAAACATGCTTAGAAGGCAGTTTTGACTTTCTAGACCACTTTAAGTGGTATGGGTCTTGAAGTTTCTCAAAGTTTGAGTTGAGTTTCCTTTTTCATATAATTCGCCTAAAATTTATCATGAGAAGTAAAAATCTGGAAAAAATCTATGTATAATGTCTAAAATGATGTTCAGTGATTCTAATAATAGTCAGGGGAATAATACAAAAACTAACAATAAAACTCAAAGAAATGCAGAAGGGAGAGGAATACACAGAGGCAATGAGAGGCTCTGAGAAATGACTAAAAATGATTAGAAAGGGCCCAGAATGTAGCTCATTAGTAATCAATTCTCTATCATGCACAAGACTCTGAGTTCTATCTGTAGGGCCACATAACAAAAAACAGTAATTAAAAAAGGAACACAATAAAAAGGAAGTGGTAAGAACGCACAGAGAGTCTTGTAGTGAACAGTTTTACAACCATGTTTTCATTGAGAGAGATTTACAACCATTCAGCAATGACCTTTGAGATTCCAAAGAGCAGTTGGGCAATTTAATACAATCCTTTCACATTGAAAAAACAGTATCTGGCCTTTTATTTTCAAATCATAAAGTTTACCCAGAAAAGAAAATCTTTTTTTCCCCTGTGAGCTATTAAAATTGTACAGGTGCAAGGACAAAAGGAAGCCTACCACTCTAAAAAGAATGGTTACAATACTTAGGTCTAAGTATGGTCCAGCTGTTAGTAACACACAGTGTGATGTTCAGGTAAAAGTGGGAGGGAAAATGATGTCGTTATTAAAGACATTATCACTGGGAGAAAGATTAGACCTTTACCTCTCCATGTTCTTGCTAAACTCTACAGCAAGAGTGAAGATGCAAATGTGTTTCATACACATTCTTCACTCTAACAGAACAATTGAATGGACAAGCCACACAAAGAGCACCCTGATAGAACTGTAGGCCTAAGCTGAATAATAGTTTGGGATTTAGAATGATAATCATTTTCAGCTGTCGTTGATTCTAAACCAAGATTTCCAAGTGGTTAAGGCCTTGGATACAACATAAGTTATCAATTTGACACAACCTAGACTCATCTGTTAGGAGAGTACCTTAGTCAGTGCTCTATTTCTGTGAAGAGACACAATGGCCATGGATACTCTTATAAAATAAGGCATTTAACTGGGGCTTGCTTACAGTTCAGAGGTTTAGTCCATTATCATCATGGTGGGGACCATGACAGCACATAGACAAACGTGGTCCTGGAGAAGTAGTTCTATATCTGTATCTATAGTCAATGGAAGAGAGCGACATTGGGCCTGAGTTGGGTCTTTGAAACCTCAAACCCACCTCCAGTGACRTACTTCCTCCAACAAGGCAGTATCTACTCTAAGAAGGCAATATCTTGCTCCCATCTAAGCCTTCTAAGTGGTGTCACTGTGATGACTAGGCACACAAATATATGAACCTATAGGAACTATATCTATTTAAACTATCACAAAGGGTATAGATGAAGCTGACCTGTTGGCATGTGTGAGAAGGATTTTCTTGACCATGTAAATTGACATGAGAAGACCTAGTCCACTGTGGGTGGCACCATTCCCTAGATTTGTGTACCATATTATTTAAGAGTATAAGAAGTATGCTAAGCACTAGTAATGCATTCATTGCCCTTTGCTCCTGACAGTAAATATGATGTAACTAGATGCTTCAAGCTCCTGTCACCTTGTCTTCACCCATCTGTATTGTACTATAACCTAGAACTGTTGTCGGGGTAAATTAGGACACTTAGCATCATGTTATGGCTAGTATCACCTTTTTTCCCCTTTGGAATCTCTCAGAAGATCTCCCGAGACATAAGAAAAGTAAACATTAAATTTCTGATATCAGTTATTTGGCACATTGCTGTGAACAAATACCTGTCAAAAAACAAATTAAGGAAAGCCTTACTTTGTTTAGCAGGTTGAGGATAGTCTCCTCCAATATGGCAGGCAAGGCATGATGGCAGAAACATGAGGCAGCTGAGAACATTGTATCTCTTGCCAAGAAATAGAGAATAATGGATGCTAGGCTAGTGTTCAGCACTTTCTCATTTCATTCAGCTTGGGACACAAGCTGATGGGATGGTACCATTCCCATTCAGGTTTTGTCTTCCCTTCCCTTCTCTCTGAAAATACCTTCCAAAACCCCTGGAGGTATGCTTCCTAATGGCTGTAATTCCAGTAAATTTGATGATGAAGATTAATCATATTTCATGTTCAGTGAAGACTAAGACACAATTCCCACCCAAGAGTGTTCTATGTCTATTCCGTCATTCCAAGGAGGTAAGCATTATATACTGTAGGCAGGAAGCCCAGATTGACCACATTTTTTAAATTACAAATTTATGTGCACTTGAGTCAAGACCTTCTAATAAGAATTTATAAGCTAACATTTTTTTATTCTATCTTGAAGTTTTA
>BDUI01005098.1:67307-78003 GCA_002335545.1 Apodemus speciosus
AATATGGCCAATGTCTAACTCAGTGTCCTTAAAAGTAAATATATTACTGTTGCTTATAAAAATGCAGATATTTTGCAAAATGATGCTGAGTATTGTTCAGCATTATATAATTTGGAGAGAAAGCACTACTATAGTAAAACTGAATTTCTTTTGCAAATACCATGCATGTCATTAGGTCTCAAATATGGGACAGAGGGTGGTCTGAAAGAACAGATGGAAAACTAATAGGACCCTAACTTTTCCTCAAAAAGTTGCTCTGCAATCGACAAAACAATAGCCACAGAATGACCTACTTCTCACTCTTGTTAAATATCAGAAAAAATCTCCACATGGAAATTACACATTACAAGACCCTTGAAGAGCAAATAAAGCAATAATATTTAAATTCATGTTTTGGAATTTTAATTGGTGTGAAACATCAAACAAATCTTCACATACTCCCATGATGCAAATGAATGTTGAAATAAGTCTAAATATTAACTATGCCCAGAAATAGCTGAAAAGAAGTCCTATGAGGGATGCATCTTGTGCATTATATATATATATGTGTGTATATATATATATATATATATGAATACTAACATTTATAAATAAATATATTACCACTAAGGTACAAGTAAGCTGAAAATGAGGTACCACATTTAGTTCTTAATAAATGTAGGAGAAGTATGAAGATTCTTGACTGTATCATAACTCAAGAAAGATGTAGTTGTTATCATATTTTACCAACTATTGAATGTTAGCTCTTACTTCACAAAGTAAATGGAATGTATTCTGGAAAAACTATCCATTATAATATCATCTTCAAGGATTATAAAAGTTTTATTATTTATTTCTGATCATGGATACCTTTGAGGCCCAATAATAAAAGAAAGGGCTAGATGGATTTAAGATATCACCCTCTCTTCCCAGATGCTGTTACAGGTTATCACACAGCATCTCTACTTTGTGCAGTACCAATTTGATTAAGTCTCCTGTCCAAGGAATCTCACACATGGGGCCTATATCAACTAGTGCTCCATTTGGAATGTTGAATAATCGTGCTTCAGAGTGATAATACAAGCCATTAAAGTACAAAGCAGGCAGGACTGAGGAGATGACTCCCTAGATGAGATGCTTGTTGTACACTCATGAAGGCCTGAGTTTTGGATCCTTAATATCTATATGAAAATCCATGTCTGCTGGTGTGCAACTATAATCCCGACACTGGGAAGGCAGAGACAAGTGGATTCCAGCAGCTCACCAATCAGCCAGCCTAACTGAATCAGCAAGCTCCAGGTACAGCGATAAACCCTGACTCAAAACGAGATGATGAAAAATGATAAAGATAGATACCAAGCATTAATGTCTGCCTTCTCCCTGGTGAGCATGGCCACACACATATGTATATAGTGTATGCAATACGTGCACACACACACACACACACACACACACACACACACACAGAGAGAGAGAGAGAGAGAGAGAGAGAGAGAGAGAGAGAGAGAACCTCTACCATTTCTGACAACAGACAGCATAATAACCTACCTATCTGATCTACCTATCTGATTCTTTCTCTTTAGGATCAGAAAATAAAGGCAAGCATAATCTCCTTGGTCCTGATTGGAACTGTATGCCCCAGATGACCACCTTCATTGGCGAAGGGGAACAAGAAGCCCAAATCACATATATAGATTCTAAGCAGAAGACAGTTGAGATGACAGACAATACCTTGTGTCCCAAAGAGCATCGGCACTTATATATCGACAACACATACAGTTCAGATGAACTTAGCCAACCGCTGACTCAGCCAGGTGATGCTCCCTGTGAGGCTGACTATAGAAGCCTAGCTCAGCGGTCCCTTATGACCCTCTCAGGACCAGACACTCTGAAGAAAGCACAGGAATCTCCGCGAGGAGCTAAAGTGTCCTTTATTTTTGGAGATCTTGCCTTAGATGATGGCATGAGTCCCCCAACTCTAGGCTATGAAAGAATGTTAGATGAAAATCCAGAAATGCTGGAGAAGCAGAGGAATCTCTACATCAGTAGTGCCAATGATATGAAAAACCTGGACCTCACTCCAGACACAGACAGCATCCAGTTTGTGGCAAATTCTGTATATGCAAACATAGGTGATGTGAAGAACTTTGAGGCCCCTGAGGGGATAGAGGAACCCCTCTTACACGACATCTGTTATGCGGAAAACACAGACGATGCAGAAGATGAAGATGAGGTGAGCTGCGAGGAGGACCTCGTGGTGGGTGAAATGAACCAACCAGCTATCCTTGACCTGTCTGGGTCAAGTGATGACATTATTGACCTCACGACCCTGCCTCCTCCAGAAGGAGATGACAATGAGGATGACTTCCTCCTGCGTTCTCTGAACATGGCCATCGCTGCTCCCCCACCTGGCTTTAGAGACAGTTCTGATGAAGAGGACACTCAGAGCCAGGCAACATCCTTCCATGAGGACAAAGAACAAGGCAGCAGCCTGCAGAATGAGGAGATCCCTGTGTCCCTCATTGATGCTGTGCCTACCAGTGCAGAGGGCAAGAGTGAGAAGGGAATGGACCCTGCTGTCGTTTCCACACTGGAAGCCCTTGAAGCTCTTTCAGAAGAACAGCAGAAGAATGAAAATTCAGGTTCTTTCACCATTGTTACGTTTATTCACTGATAACCATTGTCATCTCATCCTTTTGAGTCATTTGTTCTTGGAGTCCTGTTATGTGGTATTTCCATTTCATACATGTCCCATTTCATAAATATGTTGAACTAATATCCTGGGGGGGGTGTTAGGTGGTTTCTTTTGTTGCTAGTTTTAAAAAATAAAGGTGATGGCCCTCCACCCCCTCTGGAACAACTGTGCAATAAAATCATAGTCCTTACTAAAAAGGGAAAAATCTTGTTTTATTTTTATTTTGTTTTGTCATTGTCGTTTGTTTTCATTTTTGTACTAATAGCGACTCACATTTTCTTGCATGTCTCTAAGTGCCTCTGCTCCAGCCATTAACTGCTTCTTATTTTTTATGGCATACAGGTGTAGCCATCTTGCGGGCTTATAGTCCCGAGTCTTCATCAGACTCGGGCAATGAGACTAACTCTTCTGAAATGACAGAGGGTTCTGAGCTAGCTGCAGCACAGAAGCAGTCGGAAAGCCTCTCCCGCATGTTCTTGGCCACTCATGAAGGCTATCACCCTCTGGCAGAAGAGCAGACAGAGTTCCCCACCTCCAAAGCCCCCTCAGTGAGCTTGCCTCCAAAGTCCTCTCATGGCCTGGCTGCTCGCCCAGCAGCCGACCTCCCACCCAAAGTTGTGCCTTCCAAGCAGATCCTTCACTCAGACCACATGGAAATGGAGCCAGAAACCATGGAGACCAAGTCAGTCACTGACTATTTTAGCAAACTGCACATGGGGTCAGTGGCATATTCCTGTACCAGCAAAAGGAAAAGCAAACTTGCTGAGGGAGAGGGAAAATCCCCCCTGAGTGGGAATGTACCAGGGAAAAAACAGCAAGGAACCAAAATACCAGAAATGGAGGAGGACACCAAAGGCAAAGTTGGTACTGTGTCTTCAAGAGACAATCCACACCTCAGCACTTTTAACCTGGAGAGAACTGCCTTTCGCAAGGACAGCCAAAGATGGTATGTGGCCTCTGATGGTGGGATGGTAGAGAAAGGTGGAATGGAAGCACCAGCCATGAAAGCCTTTCCCAGAGGTCCAGGTCTGGGTAACAGAGAGGCTGAAGGGAAAGAGGATGGCACTGTGGAAGGAGAGGCTGATGATGCTTCAGGACTTGGCCAAGGGGACCGGTTCCTAACAGACATGGCCTGTGTAGCCTCAGCCAAAGACTTAGACAACCCTGAAGATACTGACTCTCCCACTTGTGACCATGCCACTAAGCTTCCTGAGGCTGAAGACAATGTGGCCCGCCTTTGTGACTACCATTTGGCCAAGCGAATGTCATCCCTGCAGAGTGAGGGCCATTTTTCTCTACAGAGCTCTCAAGGCTCTTCAGTGGACACAGGCTGTGGCCCAGGCAGCAGTAGCAGTGCCTGTGCCACTCCTGTGGAATCACCCCTCTGCCCATCCATGGGGAAGCACCTGATTCCAGATGCTTCTGGGAAAGGCGGGGGTTATATTTCACCAGAGGAGAGAGCCCCTGGCCATCCCAACCATGGAGCCACCTTCAAGGAACTGCACCCGCAGACAGAAGGGATGTGTCCACGTATGACAGTGCCTGCTCTGCACACAGCCATTAATGCCGACCCCCTGTTTGGCACTTTGAGAGATGGATGCCATCGACTGCCCAAGATTAAGGAAACCACAGGTACAGCAATGATGGATTTAGTGTTTTATTTTATGTGCCAGGAGCATGGGACCTTATTTACAACAAACCTACAGAGAAAAMCGTAGAAAGGACCAAAACAGACAATGGAGCTGTTTAGTAGCAATCATTAACCCATTGACAATAAAGAGTGGGTTTTGAGTCTGGAACAATGTGAGAAATAGACTTTTCTCATTATAATCTTGCTTTAGAGTTTGATTGAGTCACAAATTTTGTTCTAAATTCTGAGTGCAGAGGCTCCCATATGACTCACAGCTAACAAGATAGTATTGCTTAAGATCACATAGCATTTAGATTTCCTTCTTGCTGAGGTCACCCCTTTCTAGTTTTGCTGTCATGTTGTTTAGAGAAGGATAGAGAGCAGTGAAGAAAGAATTGGGCAAGAGTCTATGTGTCTCAGCAGAGTCATTCATTCTTCTCTTACCTTTGGGAGACACCTTCCCTAAATTAATAGTCTCATGTCTCCAATAGTACATCAGTGTTGAGAAGAGTTGGAAGAGTTACGACTCCCTCAGATAAAATCTGTATCAAGACAATAACACAGTCACCTTCTGTGCTCACCCTAACCAACTCCCCAGCAGGCTCACCCTCATCCTAGTCTACTTAGCTGATCAGATGACCCAAGCAGATGCCCTTAATGCTCCATGTTATGACAATAGTGTTTTCCCATAGTGTCCAGTAAAGATTACTGAGATCTCACACAGCTTAATTTCTAGACCTACATTTTAAAACTGTCTAGAAGAGTCTTCAAAAGGTTGTGGTGTTACCTCCAAACTCACCATTAGCTTTAGTAGCCTACTCTGGGGCAAATCACCTGTGAGTGTTACCCAGCTCATTTGGCTCTTTTGCCTTCATTACCTCTTATTCTTTTACATATAACATGTTATCCTTTCCACAAAAAGGTGAGCAGCTTGACTTTAAGCCCTATACCAAACAAACTTTACAACTCATGCTGTCCTCTTAAAACTGGTGGCTGAGTTAAATATCAAGAATTCAATTAAGATGCTTAAAAAATTGTAACTAATGCCCTGATTAACCCTTAAAATGAAACTTAAATATCTCAAACCTATTGGGATAATGTTTGCAGTGGGATGCTTATTTACTAATGATATACCTAACCTTTGATAGGTAAACGTTAGGACAAAGGAAATTCATGAACTACGATTCTCTCCATACAAATGCTTCAAATTTCTAGACAAATTCATTGGTGTCAGTAGTTCCAGACGTAATAGACTCCAGGAACTCTTGCCATCTATTGACATGGGTGAGTTATTAGGAAGCAGTCTTTGGGAAGCATAGTAGCCCTGAAATGTAGCAACTCTTTTTAAATGGACTCCTGGGAAATGACAGGCATCACGTAGAGCAATAGTGAAAATGTCCACCCAAGGGATGCTTAACGACTCTGTTTTTCTACTACCCCTAGTGTAGCTTTGACAGAGCCTGGGAAGGAGAGACAAGGAGGCATGCCTTCAGCTTGGTCTCCACATCCTGAAGCTGATCCCATCCTGCTACCATCAAATATTCACTTGGAATCAAAGGTGCCAAGCCCAAATCAAGACCCTAATGATTTCTCCCAAGGAAACCAGGCATTCGGAGAGGCTGTGAGCTGGCGGCCAGCAGATCTGAGAGGGGGGAGCTTCAGGACACCCCCCAGCCAGAGGGCTCTCAGACATAGTAGCAGTATCCTCTCAGGACCCGTAGGTTTGGAGACCTTCCAAGAGAGAACCAAGGGTGTAGTCAGCTTGAAGTATCCAGGTATCACAGAAGCACAGGAGGTCAGTTCAGAAAGACAAGCAGAACTCCCTCTGGGGAAGAAGCTCACCAAAAGTTTTTCCCAAAGCTCAATGCACTTTATCTCTGAGGGAAAGTTTCACAAAAGGTCCCCCATGTCTCATAAAGACTCAAAGGTGTATAGGACCCTACCCTTACGGAAGCTGGAAAGCAGCAACTGGAGATGCCGAGGACCCTTCAGCTACTGTTTTCTAAACCAAGGGCAGGATGAAGACGGGGATGAAGATGAAGAGGAAGGAGAGGCCACCCTTCAGGTCTCTTGTCTCTATCGACCACAGATAACCCAAGCCATGCAGGAGCCAAGTAACTCATCCCTGGTTGTTGGACTGCAGAAGCAAGGGGAAGAACTGTCCAGAGGGACAGTGCTGAAGGTCTGGACAGAAGACCCAGATGGCCCAGATGACTTGGACTTCAGCAGTCTGGCTTTTGATGCCCGGATTGCAAGAATAAATGCCCTAAAGGCAAACACATATGGAATGCCCGATGGGTTTCTCGAAGCCCAGAATGATGCCAATGAGCTGCTCTGCCTTGTGAGGGCAACCAAGGCAAAGAGGGAGGAGTCACGCCCTGAAACATATGACCTTACACTTTCTCAGTACAAGCAACTGTTATCCATTGAGTCCAGACAGTTGGGAAGTGCCTGTAGGAAAATGGCAATGGCCGAGAAAAGCCCAGAAGAGATGCTCTTAGCTATGAGTTCCAGTTTTCAAGTGCTCTGTTGCCTAACAGAAGCTTGCATGCGGTTAGTGAAAGTCGTGAACTCTGAAACACAGCGGCAAGAAATTGTAGCGAAGATTGATGAAGTGGTCATCAACTATATTTGTCTCCTGAAAGCTGCTGAGGCAGCCACTGGCAAGACCACTGGGGATCCTAATATTGGACTATCGATGCGACATTCAACCACCATGGCCGCTCTTGTAAGCACACTAACACGTTCTCTCAAGATGCTTTTAAATAAATAAATATGGAAGTCACATCATAATCTATCTTTGCAAAGCCATACATGAACTTTTCT
The DNA here is from genome assembly GCA_002335545.1 of Apodemus speciosus. NCBI lineage: Eukaryota > Metazoa > Chordata > Mammalia > Rodentia > Muridae > Apodemus > Apodemus speciosus. The sequence goes on from BDUI01005098.1 coordinate 74,438, forward strand.
TTACTTTCTGTGTACAATGAACAGATGTCTCCTTTCTTCTCTCTGTATATTTTGTTCTTTTATATAAAATAGGAGATAGAAGTTACATTGATGAAATCTTGAAAAGTCTTAATCAGATGTATTCTGTTTATATTATACAAATATACATGTAGAAGGAATATCTGAGAAAATGAAAACATTTGGCTATTTTTCATATAGTCAAAACTCCAAGCATATGATATAAAATTTTAAATTCTACATTGGTAGAGGAAAACAATGAATCTTATCCCCTCCCCTTCCAATTGAATACTTGGAGACCCTATCATTCATAATTAGAAGAAAAGCCAAAAGAAAAAATTAGAAAAGAAATTAAAATGTATATAAAATAGTACCTGTCTTTTTAAATTATAATTTTTAAACATTGGAAGTAGCAAATATATATTTAAAATCCAAGAAGCTATTATGAATTACTAGGGAACATATATAATAAATTAACTTTTTGCTCATAGTGTTTTGTTGCTGGATGCTTTCTTCCAAGAATTTCCACATATTAAATTTTGGTTTATGCTATTTGGGCTACAGATTGGCAGGGGTGGGCAGATTCCATTGTGTCAGCATAAATGCTTTTTACAGTATTTCAAGACTTAAAAAGTTCCCCAAATAAAATAACAGGGGAAATGATGGGCAGGATCCTAGTCAATAGCTAAAGGCATGTGTTGTCTAGTTATATAAAATAAATGGAATTAGTATTGCCAAAATTAAATTGTTTGATGAAAAAAAGAGATCTACTTTGACTCAATGTCAAAATACATAAACCAAAGGCATTATTTCCTTCCAATTCAACCATGAAGCTTACAATTTCCTTTAGAGAAACACCTAGTAAGGTTTTTGTAGAATTACACAAAAGCAGAAGATTTAATGAGCACAAAAAGTGCAGACCCAGTAATGTAAATCAGAGTATACCCCAGCACCTGGGAAGCACAGCTCAGCCTTCAGCTCCTCGCCCTCAGCTCCATGAAGGGCTTCGCGTGGCCCCTCTACTACAGGAGCATGACTAGCAACAAAATGTGGAAGGACAGCCTACTACTGGGACAAAATTTCAAATCTAGTATGTTCCAGAAAATCAAGGAGAGATGACTACTCTCATAATTGAAACCATGATTCAAAAGGTAGTATTTACCTAATGAGTACTTCATTTGGCGGATAGAAAAAAATATCTGAGGAGAAACATGGCAAATTTTACTATTTCAAGTGAAACTAAGGGAATACAAAGGTGTGTTCTGAACTGTCATCACTCAAATTATATCTTTGGGTCAAAACAAAAGAAGGCAAACTCTTCAATCATAAGTTAAATTGATATGTACATATGTAGTTTCTGGATCACTCCGTAGTCAAGCTCCCCACATTCCTATTTCTGTAAATGGCTTAGAATAAGAGTAGTATAGCAAGAACCAATATTTCCCATTCTGTAGCCTGCCATGCAGGAGACCTAGCAAGGTCTACAGTTGCTATTTCTCTCTGGTCAGCCATTCATTCCACAGAGACTCAGCAAATGCAACACCACAGATTTACAGATTGTCACCAATGAAAGGAGTTTAGACATGTGTTGTTATAAATAATGTTTGATTAAATAATAAAACATTATTTCACAATTCTAAATATTTGGTGTTTTGCTGTTGAGAGACATTAGTGGTGTTTACTGTGGAAAATCTTAGCAAATATTCTGTGTACTATAATACAAACAATAATAGGATGTGTGCTCTGTGTCAGACAATGTGCTCAACATTATTATCACATGTATTATCTCATTTAATCATGTCTATGATCTCTTGGTTTGGACACTATCATTGGTTCCTTCTGGAGGCATTATGGTTTACTAGTTCTGAAATGTGGGGCTTGGGATCAGAAACATCTTGATTTAAATTTTGGTCCTGCCATTCCCTAGCCCTTTCATCTTGGGAAAGCTATCTTTTTTCAGTCTTGATTTCCTTATTGTGAAATGGACTTCAGTAATGAGATCTATTTCCATAGGGTTTTCACAAGTTTTAAGTAAAATCGTGTATTGTAAAGTTCTTACCACAATATCTGATGGAGAATAAGTTTTCGATGTTAGATATAATCATAATTGTTGTGTTAAATATATTGCCCAAGATACTGTGTGGAGGATGTTTGTTTTCGATGCATATTGTATCCTGACTGTGTGCACAACATATTTTGTGTAGTGCATATTCTGAAAAGAAGCATACAAGGAAATGATGATCCTTTTTCAAATTACAAATCTAGCAAGAACTTCCTACTCCATTGTGGTTCTTTGAGAAGCCTCAGGGAAATAGCTCTGGGTCTTTCTAGCCAATCTCCCATTTCCTGTGGCTACTCCAGTAAGTTTCTGTTCTAAACACTTTACTATCCGAAAATCTCAAAAGGCCCCCTCACCTTCATTAAGCATGGGGCTCCTAACTGGAGTTCGTGTCCATTAGAGTATAGGAAGAACATACTAGAATGATACTTGTGTTTATTTTTATCTAGTTTTTTTATGTTTGTGTATGTTTTATAATGGCATAATAGTACAGTGGTACATGTACATAATTTTAAATAAATAAATAAATAAATAAACAAATAAACAAGCATAAGCCTGGTGCATGTATGCAAAATGCCGTCACAGGTAGTGTTGCATTCACTAAATTTTGAAGAACATGGAACTGGCACTGAAATTTGTTTACACTCAGAGTCCAGCCTGTTTTCTCAAGTGTCTCTCTCACCACTTTTGTTTAGCTGTCATTATTAAAAGGCACAAATGCGTGCAGGAATGCACACAATTATAAAAGGTGCCAACTGGTGACTCCTTGGACATGAACTCCTGATCAGTATTACTTGCTCCATTTCTACACACCTCCTCCCAGCCTGTAAGATTTAGAAGCTCCCTGGTATCATGTCACTTAATCCATGAGTGTCTCATTAGGAATCTTGTAGGAATAAGAACTTTTAAAAATAACTGCAACGCCACTTCACAGATAAAAAAAAAAAAGAACAATTCCTCCATATCATTTGAACAGTACAGAAATAAATGGTAATGAAAATGAACGTCCTTTACAAACTGAACCTCCAGAGACCTTGAGCATAACTACTGCCATCTTTCCCCCACCCACTTCTCTTTATTTATCAGTATTTTCATTCATTTCATTCTTCTGAGTTTAACTTTGAACTCAGTTGGTGTGAACACATGAATCTTAATTAGTTCATATGTCATGTAAGTGGATTTTTCAAAAGGAACATTGTAGGCATGAGAGGGAGAGTTGTCACGTGAACAACAATCAGCAATTAGTAAGATCCACTATTTGATACAGTTGCATCAAGGTCAAATTTAACATGGAATCTACCAATTTGGGGCTCAACAGGAATAAACCTAATCACATAAGTAATTATTTTCTAGAAAATAGAGGCTGAAAATAAGTTTTGAAACCATCAGCTGCAATACAACCACAAGAGTTTGATTAATTGTGCTAAGAACACCATTTCTGCCGGGCGGTGGTGGCGCACGCCTTTAATCCCAGCACTTGGGAGGCAGAGGCAGGTGGATTTCTGAGTTC
>BDUI01005099.1:25628-42040 GCA_002335545.1 Apodemus speciosus
GTTAGGTGAGTCCAAAATAAGCAAGCACACAGCTTTTAACCTCTGCCAGAAGCTGTGTTTGGCCCCGCCCACAGAGGCCATAGCTTAGTGGCTGTCAGCATGCCTGGTCCTTGCTTTTCTCTAATGGCAATTGGACATGTTAATTCTTGGTTTATCCTGTCGTCAGCCACGATGGACCTCCTGCTTTGATAGATGAGATTTCCTTAGGTCCCTCCCTCGCCACCTCTCCTGGCACCCAGAGCAGCTTATTAGCATTGTTAGTGTGCACAGCCATGGCCCCTTTCTGGAGCTGTCCTARCCAGTGGTACCCTGTGCCAGGTGGTGGGTGATGGGAAGTGATATCTACAAAGAGGCCAGTCCAGGAAGTGACAGGGCATCCTCTGAAAGAGAGGGTTTGAGGCTCAGTCAGAGARTGGGTGTCACATGCAATCATATCACAGGACTGCTGAAGATGACAGCAGCCAGTTAACATTTCTCTGTCAGCTGTCCAGTCCCRTCAATGCTAAAACATGTTAAAAGAAGCCACCCAAAGTAAATACTGTCCACATCCAAAGCTCATTGAGACGTATACGCAAGACCGGGTGCTAATCTGTATGGTTATCACTCTTCAAAGGCTGAGACAGAAGGATCACAAGAGTGAAGCTATTCTGGGCTATATAGTGCAACACAATATTAAAAACAAAGAAACAGACAAACAAAAGCAAGTAAACAGACAAAAGCACTCTGRGATGTGTGAAAATYTAGACCCCTCCACTTGACTTAGCTGTTGTGAGGGGCAATCTTCACTGTAAAGATTTGTGGAGAGCCGTACTGGCAAGCGTGATGTATTATTTTTTCAAGTAGGATCAGGTTCCTAGTGTAAGTAAAGAGGGACAGAGATCGGCTCCTGGGGCTGGAGACCGTGCATTTCTCAGGAGGACGGCGGCGAGGACGGCACACAAGGCAGAGAACTCCACACTTATAAACAGGAAAAAAACGGTAGCTTCAGTTGTGTGCACACTGCCACATTTTTAAAAAGCAAATACTCTGTTGTGTGTGTAGGGGCGGGGGAGCTGGAGACATGGCTCAGAAATTAAGCACACTTGCTGTTCTTCCAGAGGGCCAGAGTTTCGTTCCCCACAACCATGCCGGGCAGCTCACGCCTGCCTGTAACTCCAGCTCCAGGGGCTCTGACAGCTGCTCTGGCCTCCATGGACCTGCACATGTGGCACAAACTCTCACACACATGCATGAATAGAAACAAATGTATTTAAAACATAAAATAATAAATACCTTTTAAAAGTAATGAGTGTGGTGCCTTTTAAAAAAGAAAGGAAAGGAAAAGGAAAAGGAAAAGAAAAAGAAAAATACCTCCCATTGAAGGAAAATGATAACCAATACCACCTAATACTCATCCTGGTGGCAAGAGGTCCACAGRGGAATAGATTCAGGCTGGCACTGGCTAGGACACTGACAGTGTTTTTTTTCTAAACTGTTTTTTATGAGATGAAATTCCTTTATGGATTATGAGTAATACCTTTAAAAATATATTGACGGTGATGTCGTCATTGCTTTCTACCGTGTGATAAGTAGCATAATCAAGAGCAACTTGGGAGGAAAGGGTTACCATCAAGGAAGTCAGGACAGGAGCTCAAGGTAGGAACCCCGAGGCAGGAACTGAAGCAGAGGCCGCGGAGGAGTGCTGTTTACTGACTTGCTCTCCATCTCACTTGGCTTCCTTATTTACATAACTCAGAAACACCTGYCCAAGGGTTGGTCACCACCCACAGTCAGATGGGCCATATCACATCAACCATTAATCAAGAAAATGTTCCACAGAGTTGCCCACAGGCCAATCAAATGGATGCATTTTCTCAACTGAGGTTCTCTCTTCCCAGATGACCCTAACTTGTGTCAAATTAACAAAAAGCACACACACATACACATACAAATAAATAAATAYGTAAAAAAATAATAACCAACATTAATAGTTATAACATTCTTAGTGAATTCATTCAAAGGAAAATTATCTTATGTAATCAACATAAAATGAATTAATGATTTAAGCTCYTTTTAAAATTAAGTCTTGCTAATCAAGGAGGAAAGTTATATTTACAACACATTTCAACACAGAGTGGTCACGCTTTGGAAGCACAAAGGTCCTTGCACTCACAAAYAGAYACTAGGGAAAACAAGAATGTTGTGCACATAGGGTTGTCTCTTCAATGTGAGATATGTACAACCAGTTTCTCCACCCAGAAGGCTGGCAGTGGATGTGATTAATAGCCTGGTGATCTGTACTGTCTGTAGGGCCAGGCCAYACCAAGCTACCATAAACAGACTCAGAGATGGCTAATAGTCTAGGTGACCTTTGTGTCATTTGTATGGAGAGAGGCTCTGTCAAGCTCCCACAACCATGACCAGGGGTGGTTAATAGCCCAGATGACCTCTACATTAATTGCATGACCAAGACCACTACAGGTCCTCCCCTAGACCCTTAAGATAATCTGTGTAGCTTATCTCTAGAACATGTCTTCATGGAAGAAGTGACAAGTACTTTGAGAAGAGTTTTGATGTAATTATGCCTCCCTGTGCACAAGTGATTGTGTTACACCAGGAAACTTTTTTCTGAATTGCACTATATTTAAATATGCCCACAATAAAATGCCCAGTGTCAGACTCTAGAAGTTTGAATCAACACGCTCTTGACCATTTTTGTGAGGTTGTTTTTTTTTTTTTAATACTGTTTTTTAAAGAGCGAGAAAAGCGGGCTTGTAGTTGGATGGGTGGGGAGGATCTGGGAGGAGCTGAGGGAGGGTAAAGCATGATCAGAACATATTGTATGAAAAATTATTTCAGTACAAAAATAAGTTTGGGGGCATGCATATGTGAAGTGTAATGGAAGAAACACAAACATGGTTCATGGAGTTTATTATGATATTTTTTTCTATTTTTATGTTTATAAATTTTCATGATAAAATATGCTTTCATGTTGCTATAGAAGTGAAGATGTCATTAAAAATTGCTCTTCACTAGTTCTCCGAATACAGAATACTTAGCCCTGTACTATCTGTCTGTGTAGCCTTCCTCTACAGAGAAGAGTGTGCTCAGACTAGACTGTGACATCTGAAGCTGGGTCCCTCTTACTGTGGAGCTGCCCTGTGTACCTAGCATGTGTTGCATTGGTTTTGTCAGTTCTGCATAAACTTACACATAACCCCAAAGAGAAACCTCAGCCAAGAAAATGTCTCTATCAGATTGGCCTGTAGGAAAGTCTGTGGGGGGCATTTTCTTGATTAGTAGTTGATGTGGAAGGGCCTGTGGTGGTTCCACTCCTGGGATGATGGCCTTGTATTGTATAAAAAATATCAGGCTGAGAAAGCCATGGGGTGCAAGCCAGTAGGCTGCACTCCTTCATGGTCTCTACTTCAGTTCCTGCCTCCAGGTTCCTGCTTGAGTTCCTGCCTTGACTTCACTCAGTGATGGACCATAAGCCATAAGGTGAAATGAACCCTATCTTATTTCTTATTTCTTCAGTTACATCTTAACATTCCCTTTATCACATTGTCTTAGGGTTTTATTGCTATGAAGAGACACCATGACCAAGGCAACTCTAACTGCAGCTGGCTTATAGTTTCAGGGGCTCAGTCCATTATCAGCATGGTAGCATGCAGGGAGATTTGGTACTGGAGCAGCCAAAAGTTCTACATCTTGATCTGTTGGCAGCCAGGAGGAGGCTCTCGTCCACATTTGGGGGAGTTTGAAGATAGAGACCTCAAAGCCACCCCAACAGTGGCATACTTCCTCTAACAAAGCCACATCTCCTCCAATAATGCCACACCTGCTAATAGTGCCACTTCCTATGGACCAAGCATATTCAAACCACCACACCAGCTTAGTTACCTTGCCAGAGATGAACATGTGGGACACATAGATGATAGAATATTATTCATCTAAGAAGAAGATTGGAATCATAGATAGTAGACTATTATTCATCTAAGAAGATTGGAATCATGTTTATGGAAGGAAACTGAAGAGAAGAGAAGAGTAGAGAAGAGAAGAGAAGGATGGGAAGGGAAGGGAAGGGAAGGGAAGGGAAGGGAAGGGAAGAGAAGAGGGTAATTGGAATAGTCAGTTTGGTAAATACACTGATAATATGTATGGAAATGTCAAAATGATAGCCACTAACACAGTGGTTCTCAATCTGTGGGTTGCCCCCTACTTGGGGGTCAAACAACTCTTTCACAGGGGTCACCTAAGACCATTGGAAAACACAGATATTTACATTATGATTCATAAAATAGCAAAATTACAGTTATGAAGTAGCGATGAAAATAATCTTATGGCTGGGGGTCACCACAACCCGAGGAACTGTATTAATGAGTCACAGCCTTAGGAACTAATGAGTAGTTCTTAGGAAGTGAGAACTACTTCACTAACATGCAAAACTGTTACGCACTAATAGTTACAACAAAGCTATATAGTAATAGAGTTTTAAAAGTCATGAACTGGTGGGGCAGCTCAGTGGTAGAACACTTACCTTACTAGTCCTTGAATTCGTCCCCAATACCAAAGTGCAGGTAAACCCATGAAGTAGCTAGAAATGAATCTCCCAAAATGTACAAGCAAGCCATAAAAGTTAGGTTGCATGGTTTTGTGAAGTCTTCGAAGATCTGCCAGTGAGGCTACTCTATGCTTGTAGGCTCAGAAACCCACCTGCAACAAACTAGCAATTGTTTTCCAAATTGCTATAAATCCCATGAAATCCCAAATAAAGTCTCAAGCCTTTTTTTCTAAGTTGACGAATGGGATGGAAAAATTATCTGAAAATTCACAGAAGCAATCTTGAAAAGTGACAGGATTGGTGTTGCTAGATATTGAGGCCTACAGAAAAACAACTGCAGTAATTCACCTTGTGCTGTGTGTGCAAGGACAGATTGATAAAACAACAAACAAATCAGGGTGTTCAAAACACACATGGACATATATACACACACATGAACAGACACATACAGACAGGCAAATACATACATACACATACACACATACATACATACACAGTGACTTGACTTATGAGAATGAGAGGAAGGTAGGTTTCTCAGTAGAGGATACTCAGTGTACTACAGATCTGTACCATAAAATCAAACACATTAAAAATGTGTTTGGAAGTAGACCATTGACCTAAAGGTGTTAGATAAGACAACAAAGGTCTGCAAAAATATAAAAGACCATTTYCAAGACATTAGGTGACAGCTTTTTAAACAGACTTTGAAAGCATAGCCAGAAAGACTATTAAAATGACATTAAAAGGAAGACCTTTCAGACTGGGGTATAGCTCTGCATCACATCCACGCATTCCATGTTTGACTCTTAGCACCATGATGAAGCAAAACAGAATGAAGAATTTGTTCTGGATTGAAAGTCATAGGAGATATTTGCAATCATATGCCCAGCAAGTGATTCCCTCTGAGCATTTGAGGAAACCCTATAACAACAAAACAAGACTCAAGCAATTGTTATTTATCCAACTTTTTGCTAAGTTTGAAAAACAATTAGTGAAAAGCCTAAGCAGTTTTTAAAAAATGAGAATATCCAAACAGCCAATAAGTAGTATATGTTGACAATCACTAGCTAGCAGTCAGTACAGGTTAAACACACAATTCGAGGTCCCACCAGAATGGCTAGGGTCAAAGAACCAACACTTAGTGATAGAGACAGTGTGGGACTTTCCTGGATTGCTAAAAGATACAGCTTGTTCTTTTGGAAAACTGTCATTCTATAAAAATTGTATATACACATACCCTGCAATTTCTATTCATTTGTATGTGCCCACAGAAATGTGTGTCTAGTCCTATAGGAAGGTATATATAAAAGTGTTCATGACAGTCTTCTTCACAAAGACAGGTGAAACAGGAAAATCCAAAGGTCTGCCCACTTCAGAATGAATGAGCACATAAATCAAGGGATGTTAGATGATAAGAAGTCAGACCTGACAAGTACAAGTTCCCACAGGACAGCTCACCAAGCTTTGGACCTAAAATGGCTCTTCTCTCTCAAAGTTCCAAAGTCCCTCCACAGTCTTCCCCAAAACAATACTATCAGATCTGTGACTACCCCACTCCTGGTACAAAGTTCTGTCTTCATCAGGTTATGATTGTGGTGATAAACCATCATGCCCAAAGGAAGCTTCAGGGGAAAAATATTTATTTGACATATGTAAATTTAATTTTTTCAATGCCTACTTTTAATGATGATTCTTAAATGCTTTAACCTCCCTTCTAGCCCACCAGCACCAGAGGTAGTGAAAAAGAAAGGATATTGGGGAAGTGGACCTGTTTAGAAACGGTATTTTGGAGCAAATCCCATCTAACAAATCCTCCCTCCAACACCAAGAGCCATACATTATCTAACAAGTTATTAATATGAGACATAAGAAACTTCTTATCAAGTTTTTGTTCAGAGGAGTCCAAAAGACACCCCCACATACACCCAGCCAATGTAGACTATAGATGTTGCCCTTGGTTGTCTCCAGGAGGTTGACGCTAACTCCCTATTGCTAAAGACATCTTACACATGGAACATAGACCTGGAAGACTCAAGCTGGATCTGATTTAAAAGCCTCTTTCTTCCTTGAGGACTAACTACCATAGTACTGGAAGATACTATACAAGTTTCCAGGGGAGGGAAGTGACCAATAATAATATCAAGCTGTAATGCCTATGAACCAGCATGGCAGGATAACCCTAAGGGTGCGATAGTGGCGTTCATCAAGGGAAGGATTAGAGGAAGGAAGGAGTAAAATAATATAGTTATATTTTAATTAAAATGAATTATATGTATGCGTGGTGTCTGAGTGCATGCTGTGGTTATGTGCCCACAAATTCAGCTGTCCTCAAAGCCCAGAATAAGGCATCAGATTCCCTGGAGCTAGAGTTACGGGTGTTTGTGAGCTGCTTCGCGTGGGTGTTGGGAACTGAACTCAGAGCCTCTGCAAGAACAGAATGCACTTTCATCTTCCCAGGCCCTCCAGTGACTCTTTAATAAGAGCAAAATGATCCCCCCCTCGCCACATCCCGGGACAGAACAGAAGCATCCTCAGGGGATTTTAGAGAGAAGTTGGAAACTGCCGGCAGTGGTCCAGCTGTTTCAGGTCACTTTGGTCTCTAATTTCCCTCATTTCCCACATTTTTTTCTAATTTTTTTACTGTATTCTTTGAGGTCACCCCCACCCCCACACTTGCTCCCTTCAACTCTCCCTGGTTATCCCTCCTACATACCCTCCTTACAACTTCATGTCCTGCTTTCTGGTGTTATTTTTGTCTTGGCTACGACCCAGATAGGGACAAGTTAGGAGCGCAAGGCTGACAGGGAAATGCCTGCACTGGGTAATGGGGAAGGCATGGCTATTTTGCACGGTCCCTCAAGGCCACTCAAGTCTGACAGCTACTCTTGCTCCTTCCTATTTTAATCCATGTCCTTGAATTCCTTGGGACATGGGTATGACTCTGAGGTTGATTATATCAAGAAATATGTTGGCAAAACCAGCTGACTTGACTTCCTTTGCAGCTTTGCCTTTGTCCCTTCTCCCAACTCCTAAGAGGCAGGAAACTTTAGAACCACAGGTCTTGGTGGAAAAGCATCGGTGACCACTGGGGTGGTGGCAGCGAGGACCATGACAATACTATTGCCTCTTCTAAGGCAAGGTCAAAGCTGGAGGAAATCCCAACTGTTTACCTAAATCTTTGCATTAAAAGGTGTTGAACACAAGGCTAAGCCATCTAATACCTACCCTGCCTTTCTCTTTGAGGCGCACTGCTGCTTTGTAGCCCTACAGATTCCAGATTCACAAGGGCACTCTCCAGACAAATTAGCTGAGCAGGCTCCACACTGGCCTCAGCTCCGACAGGAAGCATGCTGATATTCAAGGCAGGTCTAAGACATGGGGTTTTCTCAACATGTCCTGTGCTCTGAGAACATCCTGTCATGTTGTAGACATGTTTGCACATGTCAGGTACCTGCTCAGCCTCTTACTTTCTGAGCGTTCTTGGAGCCTTCTCCTTACAGGTTAGTGAGCTTTCAAGAAGACTCCATTTTGAAATTCAGGATTCATTCAGTTTTTTACTTTTAAAGCATCTGACCAGTGTTCTAGGTGCTAGGAATGTAACAAAAAGACAAAAAGACATATGGTGGTACTTACAGTCATTCCAGTGAGAGGGAGAAGGTATGGAACGTACAATAGACCAAGTGGAGGTGTTGGGTATAGTCTAAGTGTCCCCCACTCCATCCTGGAGGCTATCATGTTGAAATTTAATTCCCACGGTATAGTATCTGGAGAGAAGAAACTTAATGTTTTGTAATAGCTGGAGACTTGGGAGCTGAGGTGTATCAGATAAGGTTCTAGAAGTAAAAAGCTGCCTCCATGACTGAATCTTGGTGTCTTCATAAGAAGAGAAGAGCAGAAGTCTCTATGCATATATCTTCAAGGAGGCCATCACCAGATAAAGGCCTTTGACTTTCTAGAACCATGAGATAAGTAAGTCTTTTTTCTAGCCTCAAGTATTTGATTGGAACAACACAAAAGTTGTAAATAATAAGAAGAATGGAAATCTCTGTGTGCATATATATGTATATATAGTACATATATCATATGCATGTGTATGCTGTGATTTAAGTCTATATAGGCTCATCAGAGTCCTCCTTGAAAGAGTAATAGTAGAGAAAAAAGTGAGAGATAAGCCAGGCAGAAGGAAAGAGAAATGAGTCAATTCACAGGCCACAAGGTTGGAGGCGAACAGCATCAAGAATAAAAGATCTTGACGATCTTTGAATGAGATTAAAAGCATCAAGATTGCTTCTTATGTGGGTGTGTCATTTTATTTTCTATGGCCTGAGTGCTTGTATCTCCCAAGTTTGTGTTGAAGTCCTCTCTCCACTGGGTCTTTGGAGGGGAGTTGTGTTATGAGAGTTGAACCACAGAGAACAGTGCTCTTTTCTCAGGAGAGGGCACAGCAAGACGAGCCAATCTGGGACCCAAGAGCAGTCCTTACCAGATGCAGGCTATGCTGATCTTAAACGTTCATCGTCGAGAACTGTGAGAAATGAAATTTCTGCTGTTTGCAAGCCTCCTAGTCTAAGGTATTCTGTTTTAGCAAGTCAAACAGACTAATACTGTATTAACAGTACATTTCCACAACTCTATTCTCTGGATCATACATACTTCTTGGCTGGATAGCTATCCTTCTATATTCATGAGCTATGAAGACAATTCTTCACTAAGATGTAAGAACAGGTTTCTAAGATGTGCTTTTCCATTTCAAAGTGTAGCTGAATGCACACCCTTCAGCAGGGCAAGAAAATCCCTTTGGCTCCCAGCCTTCTGAGCAGGGCCCTTGAGCAAGTATGAAAACTTAAAAGAGGTTTTTAGTGGAGCAGACTTGCAAATGATTGGCGCACAGGCTGCTCCCTGCTCACAGTTATGTAAAACAGTGGCTTTGGGACCATGTCTGGATTTGGGTGACTGCACATGTAGACACAGTTTAACTCCTGTGCATGAGAATACAGCACCCTGTCCAGAACCATTCATGTGGCACAGACTGATAAATGATTGGTTTCTACAGGTAAAAAGGAACTACCTGTGACCTACTAAAGTAGACTAGGGACACATGGGCACACTGTCTTGTTAAAGCCATATCAGAAACAAGAAAAGGAGGAAGAGGAGGAGAAAAAGAAAAAAGAAAGGAAAGATGGAAGAAAAGACAGAAGGAAGAAAAAGAAAAAAGATAAAGTCACAAGCACTTTTCTAATAAACCAGACCAACAAAGAAAACAATACTTTATCCTGGACTTGGTAAAAGATGGGACAATTCTGCAGTGACAAATGTCCATGGACTTATCATCCTATTAATCCTGTGTGTCAGTCAAGGGACAGATGGGCAATAGGACCTGCTCTGGGGCTTCTGCTAAACATTGCCTGTTATTTGACACAGTTTGATTGCTATCAGTCTGTCCCTGCATTCATCCATTTGACAAGATTGGCCCAGAACTAACCTCACCTTAAGTGCTAGCCTATCTCATATTGTGGCTCTGTGCCTACAACAGATCACCTGGGTTCCTTGGACATCATATCTACCCACCTACAGTGACTATCTACATCTGAATTTGTAACCATCTTTTCTAGCACCGACAATGACTATCTGTGTTGTTCTGCCTATCTTCAGTACAACCTTTCTGAACTCTTCGGAAGATTCATTAACTTTCATATTCATTATGTAACCTGTACATATGCACATATATAATACAATAATTATATAATACATTATATATAATATAATCATACTTCATGTGAGGTATATGTATGTATGTATATATATATTCAGACTTTGTGAAGTATCTTAGAGTTAATAATATTAAATAAGACTAGAATAAAAGAGACTATGATTTTCTTAAGAGAAATCAGGATTATTTGGTAATCTATAGCTGAAGAAACCAATGCAGCTTGTGAATGTATTGTTATTTGACAAATTCTGACATTCTGGAGAAACTCAGATGCATTTATCTGTTTCTGACCTAGTGTGTTCATCATGACACAAGCATCTGAGGGGCTATCCATATTCTGGTGTGGTTCATACTTGCCTACATGCCTGTAGGTGAACCCAGGAAACACTTCACAGTACACAGTCTCTGGTGTTGTCTATGTCCACTTGACTGATGTAAACAACACTTATGTCTTTTTGGGGAGTCAGCTGTCTTGGGCTTCCTTCTCATGGCATTCATGTGAAGTATGCATGGAAGAACTTAAACAATTTCCACTTCAGTACATGAAACACACGCACACACTCATCCATAAACTCTTTCTCACACTTACATGCACACCCTCACAATACATCCTTACACACCCTCACAATAACCTCTCACATATATACTCACCCTTAGACATACACACTCACCTTCCCAACATCCTCTCTATTTCTCGTGCACACACACATCCTCTCCAAAGGCTTATTTCAACTATCAGCTTCTTACAACTTGAAATCATCTGGGAAGACAGACTAGAGAAGAATTATATAGATCAGATTGGCCAGTGGGCCTATCTGTGGGGGATTTTCCTGATTGTCAATTAATGTAGAAAGAGCTCTTATATGGGTGGCACCATTCCCTAGGCAGGGGATCCAATAGAGTACAAGAGAAGGGAAAGCTAGCTGAGAACAGGCAACCAAGGAAGCAAAAATCTATGACCTTAACTTTTTTTAATTTAAAAACTTTTTTGAGAATTTAAAACATGAGTACTATATTTATGTCATGTTTCCACTTCTCTCTCCCCCCTCCAATGACTCCTGTGTCTCTCTCACTTCTCAAATTCAGTACCTCTTCTTTTCTAATTATTATTGATATCATACACATATGTATATATTATGTGGCATATACACATTTATAATCTGTTGGGTACATGTAGCACTGCTCATATACACAGGTGTTTAGGGCTGGTACATTTAAAAATGGTTATGAAAAATTGAATGTTTGAGTAAAATAGGTTAAAATTAAAGTAACTTGCATAGCAGAATGTCCCCAGGTCCAAATATTTCCCTTAACTGGAGCACAGTCCCATAAAAGTAAGCTGTGTGCTAGCCACATTATAAAGATGTATAGAAGATGAGACCTCCCAGAAGACTGCTTCTGTCTCTAGCTACGTAAGTCTGACCAGAAATACCAGCCCCCCCTATCTATAGGGAAAATGAACTACTCCTTGTATCTTATATGACAAGGGAATGGATTCTCTTGCATGGTGAATCTGTGCCACATCCTCAATGTCTTAAACAACAGGAAGGCAAACAGACATTACTCTGCCCTCAGTGTTTCCCACTCTCATCCTGACATATGTGGGTGCTGTGAACAAGGGAACCTTATACCTAAACTTACCACTGACTGGTTAGGGCCTGAATCCTTTCAGTTAGCCATGACTTTTCAATTCTTCCTTTTAGCACAAGCTAATTCCAGGGTCTACTCTCAACCCACTCATATCCCTAATTAAAGGAGACTGACAGATACTCTGTCATCAAATTTATAGCTTTGGAAAGTTACTCAGAATATCCAACTGGTGTCTCTTTGAACTTTGCTTGACAGTCATATAAAACTGGCTCAATAGGAATCTATTTTTCTTTTAAATGAGGTGCTGACTTTAACTGGTTTCTTTTACAAAGCTCTGGGTCTTATTCCTTATGCAGAAGTCTGATTAACAAACGGCTAACTACTGTCACCTTACCCTTCCACAGAACTCTGGCACATGATTCAGCCAGTCATACAATTGCATTTACCCTTGTGTTAACTTTACATCCAACCTTCTATTAACTTATATTAACCTCGATGTAAAATTTTTCCTCATTAACTTTCTCTCTTAATGTCCTCCACAGAGTTGCACAGTCATTACTTCCTGACTTAGATTCTGGATTTGTGCCAACTGTTAAGTTGTACCCTGGCCCTTTAGGTGTGCCCCTTTCGGAGACACCCTGACTATTGAACCCCTCTTGACCTTTTGTCAGCATGAAGGAGTTAGAGAGAGAGATCAACACCTCCAATCACGCCCCCAAGTTGTTAGGGTTCCCTTGGAAGGAGGAACTAATAAGCCATGGACCATGCCCCTCTTTGCCATTCTGGCCATTGTTTTCCAGATTCAGAATGAAAACAGCTGGACTTGAAGCCTTTACATCAGTTAGCCCCTCTGTCCCACCAGCTCTAAGAAAAAAAACTTAGAAAAATAAAATATCAGCTCGGCTTAACATCCTTTGGAGCCRTCTGCATTTCTTGCCTGGTGCAGGGTTCCAAGAGTAAACTGGTCTACAGCTAAGGATTCTTGCCCTCCTCCATGAACAAGGGCAATTTTGCTTCTACACCAACAAATCCTAACTGGCTTTGAGAAGGGGCCTTGGGTATGGGCTTCTGGTTCTCTTTCACTCTGCCCCCTCCCCCATCACTTCATGCCTCCTGATCCTCACACTCATGTTTTTACCTTGTCTTTTAAATATTTTACTTATTGAGCTTCACCTTATATTCATTCTATCCCAACAAAATGTTTCATGTAAGCTCTCTCAATGAATCCCATCCTGTAGCAGCTCATGTCTTAGTTAGGGTTCCATTGCTGTGAAGAGACACCATGATCAAGACAACTCTTGGTTTTTTTTTAATTGGATATATTCTTTATTTACATTTCATTTCCCCTTTCCTGGTTTCCCTTTTCCTATACTCAAAGGACGAGCAGGCTGAGAAGGAAATTCGGGAGATGACACCCTTCACAATAGCCACAAACAATATAAAGTATCTTGGTGTGACTCTAACCAAACAAGTGAAAGATCTGTATGACAAAAACTTCAGATCTCTGAAGAAGGAAATTGAAGAAGACCTCAGAAAATGGAAAAATCTTCCATGCTCGTGGGTTGGCAGGATTAATATAGTTAAAATGGCAATCTTGTCAAAAGCAATATACAGATTCAATGCAATCCCCATCAAAATCCCAACTCAGTTCTTCACAGAGTTAGAAAGAGCAATTCTGAAATTCATCTGGAATAACAAAAAACCCAGGATAGCTAAAACTATTATCAACAGTAAAAGAACTTCTGGGGGAATCAGTATCCCRGACCTCAAACAATACTACAGAGCAATAGTGCTAAAAACTGCAAGACAACTCTTATAAAGGACAACATTTTATTGGGGCTGGCTTACAGGTTCAGAGGTTCAGTCCATTATCATCAAGGTGGAACATGGCAGTGTCCAGACAGACATGAGGTTGGAGAAGCCAGAAGTTGATCCAAAGGCAGACAGGAAAAGACTGACTCCATGTAGTTAGGAGGAGGGTCTCAAAACTCACCCCCACAGTGACACACTTCTTCCAACAAGGATACACCTCCTAGTAGTGCCACTCCCTGGGCCAAGCATATTCGAATCACTATAGCTCAGTTGCTCCATTTGTCCCTGAAATATCTTCAAAGGACCTCTTTGGTGCTGTGGAGACTCTGGCTGCAAGGGACCTCCACCCCTGCCACCGTGGATCAGATACATTTCTTTGTATTGATCTATTTCCTCCTGTTTCTTGCTTTCCATTCTCTGCAGTTCTCTGTTGCTGCCACTAGCTTACTTTGGAGCAGTACTCCCAGCAATGGGACTGTCACCCTGAATCAGCCCTATGCCCACTCCCTCTCACCAGCTCAGTCTGTCTCTGGGGCCTCTCTCTGCTCCTTTGCCTCCATTCGCCTTCCTGAGAAATCTCTCAGCTTTGCTCTGCAGCCAAACCATCTGCCTACAGCCGTCTACTGATTATCTTTCAAAAGTCTCTAAGTGCTTTGGTTATTATGACTCAGAACTACCTCTCTCTAACTGTAAGGGTCTAAAAATTTACTGAAGAAAGACCCAAGACTCAGATAGCATGCAAAGACAAAGAGCATTTATTCTGCAGAAACAACCAACATGGGGGAAGTGGCTTAGTGTCAACATTCTCCAAATGGCGACCCCAAAGCATGCAGGGCTTCTTATAGGGAACAGGGGCAACTCTCTAGAAGGGTTAGGTAATCTAGAATTTCATTGGTGGGTGCCAGGGGTTCACAGGTGTTCAGTGGTCTGCACTCCTTTGTTATGAATGTTTAACCACAGGGTGAGATAGGGCTGCTCAGCACAGATGGCCCATTCTGAGAGAAGATGTTTCCCTATTTTTTGTGGTTATCCCCRGGCTGTTCTCTGGGAGRGGGTTTTATGACCTTGTTTCTGGATTTTATGGTCTGTTCATGGAGCTGGTGCCTCATGACCATCTTTTCTAAATCAGACCTGGTCCTTAAATGGAGACGAATGGGGCATGTTGTCCTTTCACAACCCCATCAGGAAACAGTTAAGAAAGAATCTATGACCCCAACTTCTGTCCCCATTTTTTAAATCTCTCTTTAGGGTTTAGGATGATAGTTTCCTACTAAAAGAGACTACATTTCCCAGCCTCCCTTGCTGCCAGGCAAGGCTAAGGAGAGGCCGAAGGACAGAAAACATGGGCTGCAATCATTTCCCATTCTCACTCCACCCCTATCAAGGGTCACAGCCATCTTCTTCCACCGGCAGATGGCTCAGCTTCCTGTGGGTTAGAGTACAGCCCATCGCCATGTGTACCTGGCCTTTTGTTACTTTGTAGCTCTTCTTTTTTCCACCATTATTCCAATCTTTCAACCCCTAACCTAAGGTAGGAGAGAAGGAGGTTCCTGAATCTAATTTCTTTCTTTCTATTTCTTTGATCAGGACTATCAGACAGCAACCAACCTTCCCAAATGACCATCTACTACCAACCCGCCAACAGCAACCCGACCTCTGAGGGCCCTAGCCTTTACATATCCTCTGAAGAGTCCCTAGACTTCCAAACATCACACCGTTGCAGAAACCATCTGCAGCTGGCAAAATCACACCCCTGCTAGAGCACGAGGCAAATCATAGTCAGCTGCTGTGAGCAGTCTGAAGCTGCCTCATATCCCACATCTGAGATTAAAATAAAAACACATTCCCATAATATGTTCTTTAAAGAAACCAAAATTCTCACTACAGCCATGTGTTTCAGTAAACATGATCTCTCAGGTGACTGTTTTCTGCCTTCCACCTCTAAAAGCTGCCTCRGAAATCTACCACTCACTGCCTCTCAGCTTTGTGGGCCTACTTCCTTCTATTCAAATTTCAATTTAGAGTCAACTGAAGACTTTTATAATGTGGTTGGATTCTTTGTAAAAAAACAAAACAAAAACAAAAACAAAGAATCTACTATTATTCAACTTATGACCTGTGCAGTCATTTTGGAGTAATAAATCCACAGGAATTTRATCTGCATATACATATCATCTTCCACTGTATTAAAATATCCTTAAGACATTTTGCTTTTTACTTATTTGAATTTCCTGGATATCTAGCACTTTGTCTCAGACTTACTTGCTTGAAAACAGTTGCTAAATAGACAATGAACAAGACTCAAAATGAGGAAACAATAATAGGGGTGATGTCCACAGCTGGTCACAATGTCCAGAGCTGGTCACAATGTCCAGAGCTGGTCACAATATCCACAGGTGGTCAGAATGTCCACAGCTGGGCACAATGTCCACAGCTGGTCACAATGTCCACAGCTAATCAGAATGTCCACAGCTGGTCACAATGTCCGCAGTTGGTCATAATGTTCACAGCTGGTCATGATGTCCACAGGTGGGCACAATGTTCACAGCTGGTCACAATGTCCACAGGTAATCAGAATGTCCACAGCTGGTCACAATGTCCACAGCTGGTCACAATGTCCACAGCTGGTCACAATGTCCACAGCTGGTCACAATGTCCACATGTGGTCACAATGTTCACAGGTAGTCAGAATGTCCACAGGTGGGCACAATGTTCACAGCTGGTCACAATGTCCACAGCTGGTCACAATGTCCACAG
>BDUI01005100.1:21198-40872 GCA_002335545.1 Apodemus speciosus
ACAAAACGAAAAGCACAACCACCCCCTAAACAGAAATCCAACCAACCAACCAACCAACCAACCAACCAACCAACCAACCAACCAACCGACAACACACTCCAAAACAAAGGAAGCTCATGTAGAGATGTGAACCTCAAACACTGTTMTATGAATACAGCGTTTGGCGTATGCACTGTCTATGAGTTTGTGTCATTATGTGACAGGATGTCTAACACACCATAGATACTACCTAGGCTGGAACCAGTGGCATCTCAGACCTCAAACCTAGGCTCTTGTAACTACCTCCATCAGCTAGGCCTCACCTCCTGAAAGCTCCCCAGCCTTCAACATTCCTAAAGACTGAGCATTCAAAACGCAGTGCAGCGGGCGGCACGTCAGACTTGAACTGTAATGTAACACTCTCTCTTAAAACCAAGTGTCCCAAACCTACATTTTTTATATTACACAAAATGTAGCGCAGGGCTTGTCTAGAAAATCTTGGGTCTGGTGGTTTATTTTCCTTCCTTTTGATGTGTGTGTGCATGCGTTTCTTCAAATTATACTAAGCTTTATTTCACTAATTAGTGGGTTTGTGCACAATTATGGGACAGAAACTCTTTGTGGTAACTTTGTGAACTGCAGCTTCAGTAGATGGAGTGGGTAACATTTTTGCCTTAGGGCAGGAGAACACAGGAGACAGTTCAGCAGCCCGGAACCCTGATTTCGGATATGTATGCTCCTCTAGTAATAACGAATCTGGTAGCCTAGTTCCTTTGCCTGTACWCTACACATACCCCCACTCCTAACTGTATTTAACAACCTTAGAACCCTCTAGAAAACTGTGCAAAAGTGTGTTTTCTAGCAAACTCTTAGGAGAATGTCCTATTTACTCTCGTATGTCTATGTGTAATTGGTTATGCATATAATTAAAAACAGCTGCATTGTGGGAACAGCATGTACAGCCATAAACCAAGTACATATCCTAGTCTATCAATCAACCTAATCAATCAGTACTATACAAGCCCAATACTAACCAACTCCTTCCTCTTCTAAATCCCATAAGAAGACCCTGCCCAACGATCAGGGCCCTTGAGTATTCCCGCTCATAAGGCTCCTTGTCAGTGTCTCTGACAGTGTCTCCCTCTCCGAGCTGTACTCAGAATGAAGCCATCTTGCTACTTTTGCAAGTCTATGTGGGCCATTATTTTTAGTTCTTTGATTTGAGGCCCAGCTTTGAGGCCTTGGCCCAGACCCTACCCACTAGTAGCCACCCCACAAGCTCTGGCTGCAGCGCCATTGTCACCTAAGGAGCAGGTCCTGACTATGCACAAGCTCCTTGACTTAGGATGAGGTTCTATGCCAAGCAACTACAACTTCTTTATGCAGCTGAAGACACCTTAAATTTACCAAACTTGAATCCATCAAACCCACTGCACATCCTATTATAGAGCAGTGCCATATACTGTAGAGGCCTACGGTTGCTCTGCTGACCCTGTGGTTGGCACTAATTGTGCCAGCTGTCCTTTTACCACTGTCCAGCATCAAGGCAGAGTAGCACACTGTCAGTTGCTAGCCCAGGCAGAGGAGAGGTGAAAACTCTTCAGTATGGTCTGAATTGAAGGTGTCACTTTCAAACCATTATAAAGTGGCAGTGTGTCATGAACTGAGAGCCCTCCATAGTCTGAATTTCTGCAGCACCAGACAGGAAAGGTACGTACAATCTAGCTTGTAGGACAAAACCAAATAAACGGCTTAAGAAAATACCTCTCATAGATGGAGCTTCTTTTAACAGTAAGTATAGCATTTCAGTTTTTTTTTGTGTGTCCTTAAGAACTTAACCAAACAGTGACTTTAATGTGGAGTGAGTATTTTGAGAGCACAATCTACCTACTTATGGCAATAGAGTTATGTACAAGGTGAGCAACTCAGTCATGTATATTTTATAGCTGTGTTTATTTTATAACATACGTGATGTACCAGAGGCTGCTACGTATTGAACAGTTTCTGACATGAAAGGTTCCTGTCCTCGAGGAGCAAGTGACAGGGTGGGATATGCTTAAGTATCTTGGCTGTAGACAAGATAATAAGAGAGGATAGGCAGACAGCTATATATGATTGTGCGATAGATGAAATGACCATGATTATAGAATTAGAGGAGGACTAGGTTTTCATAGTCAGAGAGGGCCATGGGGTGGGGCCGGAGAGAAGAACGGGGAGAAAGTGATGAGTATCAGAAGCACAGCCATGCCAAGGAGATCATAAACAGTCTGGAGCTGTGGCATCACTGTCCTTGTATGGAGTGAGAAGCGGAAGAGGAGAGAGGCGGGGAAGAAAAGAAGTCAGCAGAGAGTAAAGAGCCATGCAGAAGAACCCATCTTCTGTTCTCTAGAAGTTAGTGATGTCACTGAAGGACGTTTCATGGGAAGAATCAACAGCCCCTTGTACTTTTCAAAGGCAGATGGTAAGAATATGCAGGGTGACTTGGAGACCATAGGCAGGCTTCTGGGCAGGGAGTTATGACATCTTGAATAAAGACAGCAGCATGAAGAACAGCCACTGACATTGGGTGTCACTGGGGACAGCAAGAGACGTTTTTCTCATGTGGAGATTGAATAGAATAATATTAAARTTATAAAATAGAATGTCTGCCTACCAGCAGCAGATACTTTTGACTGATATCTCTGAGGTTTTTATCCAAATGACTTCTCATGTCTGTAATTATTATGAACATATTCTTAATAAGAATCCATGAAGGCATAAAAGCCCAAGTGAGCAGGCTTGCACTGATTTAACAAGAATTCCTGATACGCATGGCTTTGGGGACAGTTGGGGCAGAACAATTTAGTGTTATCTGTTCCCTAGAAGTTAAAACCATCGAAAAGGTGTACTTTCAATAAATAACATCTGGTTTATTATTGAACCAAGTGCCCACAGTTGTGACACACATTAGCTATGAGTTAAAAATCCCAGACAGAATGGCTCTTCAAATAAAAATGTCATGACATCGAATACACTTACTGACGGTCTTTGTGGTGTGAGTGCAGATGTAAGATTGCATTAAGATAAATCTTGCTTTTAGTGTCAACAACCCCAAGTTTCAAACATATGATTCATTAGACAGATATGTTACAGAGTAATAGTAAGATAATTCTTTTATACATTTTTTCAAGGGTCTTTTTGACATAATTCATTCTTTCAGATTTAATTTAAATATGATTTATTCTTTGTTAGGACTCAAGAGCTTCTGTTACTTAATATGAGCAAGTGGAACCTTATAAACTAAGCATATTTCTTAGAGACGATGGAAACTGTTTTCTTTGGTAAATCTATAAAAGGAACTGCTTGGTCCACATCATGGAAGCATTTTCTGCTTAATTTACTTAAGAGCATTTCTGGGGGTACGTTTTAATGCCTCATATAAAAACACATGTCAGATGTGTTTACACATTTTTGAAAAAAAGTAAAACAAAGCTTGAAATAAGCCATTGTGTGCAGCTCTACGATACATGCTTTGGGCTTTTTTAAAAGAGCACAGGGCTTCACAAATAATATTAATGTGTGTACATTGCCCTGTTCAAAATCTGTGATTGATCAGGTTAGAAAGCATGTATTCATAAGGTATAGCATGAGCAGTAAGAAAAGCATAACGTTTAGAACATAAAATTATAATATTTAAAAGTTTGTGCCTTCACCTTTAGAATGGCTTGCACGAGTACCTGAAAAGATTTCCTTTAAAAGTTGAGAAAGTGATCAACGAGATGCTTCACAATTMTTCTAGAAATTCGTTGACAGAAGAGGAGCCCTGGGTTTCATTTTTACAGCACCCTTCTTGTTGGAGTCTGCTTTAGATACCCTGGAATAAGGCGGTTTGGTCTTTGCTACTAAAGTCTTATTTTTCAAAGTTATTAGACGGAGCGGTTGCTCTCTATCAGGTAAACTATTGCCCAGGTTTTTCTTTGTAGTTTGAATTATAGATAATGCTTCCTCAGCCAAGTTCCCAGCTATTGGAAAATATTTATCCAAAATGCCTGGAAACGGAGGAATGAATACACATTAGTAATATTTTCCCTGCCTGGCTGATATGAGAGGTTCCAACTTGGCCCGTCCAAGCTGTGTCCTGAGAACAGTACCCTGCTGGAGTTCTCATCCAGGCAAGAAAACTGCTCAGATGGCAAGTTTAGCGCCACCAAATGACCTCTTTCTTGCTCCCCCATTATCTGTTTGATATGAAAGGAAATGGGGTTGGGGAAAGCCAAAAGCACCTCTCAGCTCTGGAGCCCTCCTCTGAGCCCAGGAATCCGCACTGCCAGTTGACCTCTCTGGGAAATGTGGCTGGGGACCAAGGAAAAGGGATGCAGAGTTTGTGCACTGCCTTGGTTAAATCCCAAAACTGCTTTGCATCCTCCAGCCTTTTGCTGAAGTCCAACGGGGAGCCAGAAGCTCAGGCCCCGCCAGTGCACCATCCTGCCTCCCTCCCTGGGTTTCTTGGCTACTCTCTTAACTCCAGGGCCACTCTCGGATGCCAGGTGACCTGTAGCAAAAGAAATCAGAATGGAAAACACCTACCCTGGTGATGACCAAAGGCTGGTTGAAGTCTATGCCCCCAGAGAGTCTGAAGCCCCAGGGCGCAGGGCCAGGGAGAACTACGTTCTGGGGCATGATGCCTTCCTGCGAGTGGGTCCGGCGACGGGTGGCTCTGCACCGGACAACCCACTTAGCTCCTGGGGCTGCGACCTAGCTGGGAGGGCTGTCCGGGAGTTTTATCCCTGCTGCGGAGTGACGTCACTGGACTCCCCTCCTCCCCGCCCCCTCCCACCAAGGAGAGCTCCAACTTTGGAAGTGAGAGACAGCGCCTGGCCAGAGGAGCTCCCAGCTGGGTGCAGTCGCCCAGACCTCTCTCCCCGCCCAAGGAGGCTTCGGGTTACAGCTTCCATCATTCCCTGAAGAAACACCTGTCCTCCTGTTTATCGGCTACTTGCTCAGCCGTGCACTTTACTGGGACGTTAAAAGCAATCGCGCCACAGCCTCTATGCTTTCAATTAAAATAAAACCCAAGCACATCCAGGCACTTAGGAATTTCGCAGTTTTGAGCGCGTTAATATGCTCTCTTAGTATCTAGCTTCAGTCAAGTTAAAGTCTTTATTTCTTTCAGCTGTAAAACAGGAGTAATTATTGTATTTGTAGGAGTATTGGCAGGATTTGGTGGCAATAAAATGAAATGTTTCTGCGCAGTACCCCGCACAGCATAAAAAAAAATCAAGTATTTCTACAATTAAATATATGTCCCCAATCAGTTGTGTCTGACTTTGTGATATAGAAATGATTTTGTTATCTGCGAAGTTTATGCTCGGAATTAGCCCCCTCTTGCCCTGCTTATCCCTCCGTATCTCACCACGTGCTGAGTAAGTTTGGGTTTTAAGTTTGGGCTGCATTCATAACTCTCCCAGCCGCGGTGGCTGCATACCGCTGAGGCTCTGCGTGTTGGACATGGCTGTGTGATACACAGAGGCAAGTGTCAGGATGACCTAGGAGTGGGAGCTCTGTCTGGGTGCTGCGGCCAAAATGAAGGTGTCTGTGGGAGTGGAATAAACGGGACCCAGAGGGGAAAGCGAGCAATGAGCATTTTGTTCGGATGTACTTGGAGAAAAGAAAAAAGAGATTCAAAAACCTGTAAATGAAATGAATCAGTCTGGGAAAGCGGAAACGGCGGTAGGTCACCAAAGTGATGACTCTTTGTCGGTCACCTCTGTGGTCCGGGCGTGGTGATGATGGCTTTACCTGTGTCTTTGCGCATTCGCATCAGTCCAACATTGTGCTAAGGCCAGTGTCATCGCTCAGCCTGGGGAACAGCTTCCCTGAATTGGAAGAGCTCACATAGGATCCCATAGCCAACAAATGGTAGACGTAAAATTAACAATCCAGGCTGGCCCGACTCCAGCGTCTGCTTGGTACCGGAGGAGAGGTGAGGGGTGTCTGGGTAGCGCCCTGGTTTAGATGTAGTGTAGAATCAAGCGTATCTGGTACTATGGGCCGGGATGCTCTGATTCCTAAGAAGAGAGGCAAGGATGCGGAAAGAGAAGAAGGAAATGCCTAAAACCCGAGGAGGAGGAGGGGGGGGGTCTGGGATTTATTGTGCAATAGCACAGGGCCATCCTGGCCCAGGAGAGCAGAGCTGTGCAATGGAGCGTTCTGTTCGGATGTGCTTGGAGGAAAGATAAAAGAGATTCAAGACTCTGTAAACGGAATGAATCAGTCCGGGAAAGTGCAGGGTTGGAATGGCATCAGGTCACCCGGGAGTCAGGAATGGCTTCACTCCACCCACAGTGCAGGGCTGTCCAGGTCTCAGGGGATAGAAAGGCCATTTTTTCAGTTCCAGGTATTTCCCAGTGTCCCACCTATGTTGAATTATCAGTAAAATAAACATAACATATCCTGTTGATTTTGTCCGCTTCGGATGGGTGTGTGATCGCAGAATGCATTTCCTCTGTCGGTCACCGGCTAGGTTGTTGTATACTGCGCCCCCCCCCCCAGGTGTGTGTGACTGCATACACATGCATGCAYATACATACATATACACACACATATCACATACATATCACACACACATACACACAGATGTTCGCATACACACATAACTGTTGCAAAAAGAATGAGATGTTATTTGATGTTGTGTCACTGACACCGCCAATTTAAATCTATCTCATGAGCTGGCTTATAGGTTAGGTTGCCTACACTCTCTCTCTCTCTCTCTCTCTCTCTCTCTCTCTCTCTCTCTCTCTCTCTCTCTCTCTNTCTGTCTATCTATCTAATTTTAATCATTGTACCAAATATTTGGTGCCATTAGATCAGAGCTTCTTCAACTTTTTCCATTAATGACTTATTTTTATTCAGGAAATTTGATGAACCTGCATACACATACATACATACATACATACATACATACATACATACATACATACATCTATACACACATACATATATACATATATACATACATACATATATACATACATACACACACATATATACCATATATACATGTATAGTGGGGATTGGTTTTAATGCTATTTGTGTTAATTCAGCTCTCCAAATCACATGGGAACCCGCGCGTCTGCACTGAGGGTCCCTGCCCCCAGTTGGCTCTGATTGTGAAATAAAGTTGTCATCGGCTAATGGCTGGGCAGGGAGACAGAGGCAGGACTTTTGGGTTTCATGGGCAAGAAATGCAGGGATTCTGGTGTGAGAAGGGCGTAGGAGACAGACCATACTGGGAAGGTACGGGAGGGAGAGACAGCCGAAATGTAGGTGTGAAGGGGAAAGTCGACCCAGAGGGCTGCCCAGCAGGGTCCAGGGCAGCAAAGATCAAGTGTAGATTTAGTAAGTATTAACTCAGCAATATTGGAGGGCAGGTGTTAGCCACATGCAGGTTCAGGAGTGGCCCAGACATTGAGCTAATTAAAATATATTAAAATATAAAGGCTGCATGTGTGTCTTTTCACTCATGAATCCAAAATATTTGGGTGGATGTAGAGGAGACCCGTGCACCTGCTAGAAGCACAGAGTGGATTTAATAAATAACGGTACACATATATACATACATCATAAACACACGCATATATTATAAAATAAGTATATAAGCCAAAAATTAATAATACTAAAACATAAATCCACTTGAAGAATTCTTCAGTATGCACATCTTCTTGTAGCAATGCTAGTTCATATATTAATGAGATGGGCCTGCTTGTTTAATTTTACATAAACATTTAAAATCTGCCTGAATATTTCCTACACAGACTATCTTTCTGTTCTGCAGAGTTGAACACTGTTTATAATTTTGAGTGCTTAGAACTTCCCTTCCCATAAACATGTAGGATTGAATGACGCAAAGATGTTTAGGGCCATGTCCGAAAGTTTTGAAAATTCCGTGCTGATTTCAAGCCAAAAAATCTTTTTAGTGATTTTGTATCATTTGGGTCTGTGACTCAAATCACAATTTTCAAATCAAATATCCTAAGACCTGGTTGCATGGTCTCTCATTCATTTTCATTCCCTTTTTTTCCTCCTTTGGAAAGGGAACAGCAGAGCCCTGTTTTATAGAGACAGAATAAGAATGATGATAGAAAAACACTACAAGTGTTTCTTTTCTGTAATAAACCAGTATGCTTCTCTAAAAGCAGGAAGTCTGTGTACAGTAAAAACACCAGGTTCAGGCAGGCTTTACTAGTGTTGCCTGGCATGACAGCACATGCAGTGCAAAGTGCACATGTGTGTTCAGAGCCCAAACTAGAACACAGCCAGGAGATGTAGCGTGCATGGGCCAGCCCTTGCAGAGACACTTGGGGCTCATTACTTGTTTGATTCTGAATTAATTTGGGGGCTTCTAGTGGTGCCTGTTTTGGTGATTGGCACCTTTCTTTTTATGAAACCCATATGAAGTTACAACACACAGTATAGCGAGTTGTGGTTTGACACGAGAGACGGCGAGCAGTTATTAGAAGCATTTGCCACGCAGCCACGAGAAGCAGACTTTGTATCCTACCATCCACTTATCAAGCTGGGCATTTGGCAAATGTCTCCAACCAGAGCTCCAAGGTGGGCAGGGGCAGGAGGACCTATTGCTTGAGCTCGTTGGCGCTGAGCCTATCCCTGTAGACATCATCCCAAAGTTTAGGGAGAGACCCTGCCTCACTGAAATAG
This sequence comes from Apodemus speciosus, assembly GCA_002335545.1. Taxonomy (NCBI): domain Eukaryota; kingdom Metazoa; phylum Chordata; class Mammalia; order Rodentia; family Muridae; genus Apodemus; species Apodemus speciosus. The sequence goes on from BDUI01005100.1 coordinate 29,875, forward strand.
AGAATGACAGAGGAGGACACACAACAATGTCTTCCAATCTCTGTGTACAGACACAGGTGCACACACCCAGTTGTGAGCATGCGCGGGTACACACACACACACACACACACACACACACACACACACACTAAACATTTTTTAAAAGCAATAGTGATGTTGATACAGGCAACATTTATTCAACATTCATATACTACCCAATGGGTTTCTAAGGTTTTGCAGAATAGGGAAAGAAAAAACTATGAACTGGGCAGCCTCCCTCCAACCAGTGTCACTGAGGTCAGCAGGAGGGTGCCCAGAGATGATTGTCAAGGTCGAAGGGACAGCAGCTGCACACAACAGCATGCTTGTATATTTTATTTATAATTTTAATTGAAAATATTTTTATGCAGTATATTCTGATGGCTGTTTTCCTTTCTCTCAATTCTTCCCAGATCCTCCCCAACTCCCTACCACCCAAATCCAACCCTAATRCTCTTTCTTTCACTAGAAAACAAACAGCTAAACAAACAGACCAACAAACTGTGACGGGACAAACAAAAAAACAAAGAACTAAAGAAAAAAACACAAGAACGTACAGGCTCACACACTCTGTCTCTGTGTCTGTGTCTGTGTCTGTGTCTGTGTCTGTCTGTCTCTCTCTCTCTCACACACACACACACATCCCACAAAACAACCAAAATTAGAAAACATAATATATAAACAAAAGGACTTTAAAAAGTATTATGAAACAACAACAACAACAAMAAAAAAAAACCCTTAAAAATACCCTTGAATTTGTTTTGTGTTAGCCATCTACAGCTGGTCATGGGGCCTGTCCTTAAGTGTAGTTTGTACACCCAGTGAAACTCTGTTGGCAAAAACTATTTTTTCCTTTCCCAATGGTTGTCAATAGGAGATAGCTTCTAAGGGATGGGAGCTCGTGTCTACTTCCTCTCTCAGTGCTCAGGCCCTATCTGGCTTAGACCTGTGCATGCTGCCACAGTCTCGGTGAGTTCTTATGTGCACCAGCCCTGCTGTCTTCCATCTCCACTGGCTTTTACAATATTTCCTCCTTTTCATAGATCCCCTGAGGGGAGGGATTTCATGGAGACATCTTACATGGGACTGATTGTTCCAACATCCCTCACTCTGCAGATTGTTTAGTTGTGTGTCTCTTCATTTTTTCCCATATACTGTACAAGAAGACTTCTGATGATGGTTAAGCAAGGCACTGAGCTATGAGACTAGGAGAATGTTGTTAGGAGTTATTCTGTTGCTATGTTCCTTTTGCAGAACTGTAGTATTAGATTCACCCCAGATCCATGATCTACCTAGTCTCAGGTTCTCAACCACCCAAGTAGTGTTAGGCATGAGTTCTCTCTCATGGAATGAGCCTTTCATCCAACAGAGAGCTGATGGTTTCTCCCACATCCTTTGTGCCACTATTGCTACAGCGTGATGGAGTAACAGCGACATAATCAACCGTGTTTGGGGAAGATGTCAAGAAAGGTTTGTAAGGTTGGATATAGGTGGCTACTGGGCAAAACCTTATTCTTTTGGGTCTTTAAGTTTTTTGAAGCATGTACCTGGCTGGCCCAGAATTCACTGTAGAGTACAGCCTGGCCCCAAATTTCCAACCCTTAGCCTCAGTCTCCTGAGTCCTAGGATTGCTGCTTGTACCCCATGCCAGAATTCTCCTAAGCTCTTGTCATTTTTTTCAAGGAAATAATTGAGCCACGAGACATGGGAAATTTAAGCAGAAGTTTATTTAGTGAAAAGCAAAACAAAAATATTCCAGAGAAAGAGGAATGGGGCTAACTTGAAAGGTGATACTGGTCCATTGAGTTCTGCAGTATAGATTTTAAAGACTATATTTTTCTATGGCTCCTTCTTTCTTCTGATGTCATCATTAAGTGCATCCCTTTGGCTACAGCATTCATCCCACGCTAAGATGTCCCTGTGGTTTTTTTTCCTTCTTTCTCTGCTCATCAAGATGTTCTTTGATGGGTAGAACTAGTCATGAAAGCGCCTTAGTATCTGAAATTCTGATATGGTGGCATCTAACTGTTGCCACTGAGTCACAAAGGGGTATTTTAACCACCAAGAGGCAAAGCTACCAGGATATAGAATGATTTCCCTGATTGCCTGACATCTGACGCCCTGATTCTGTCATTTTCTACTCAGTCTCAGAGGCGTGAGTATGCTCAACAGCCTTCTTCCTGCCAACATCTGCCTAGCTGTCTGTTTTACAAATAATGGTTTCTCAGGTCACTGAATTGGGACAGGATTAGGAGAGAAAACACAGCGTGTATGTGGGAAGGCAAGAAACGTAAGTTAGGAAGGCACAAGTAATTTGTCATAGCTAGAGGTTGACAAACATGAGGGTCAAGGCTCGGGTGGTCAGGGTCTCCAGAGGCCACATCAGAGGGGATTTTGGATGGCACACTAACATTTTTTTGGTTTATTCCATCGGCGTTTTAGCCAATGGTCATAACGATCAGTTGTTATACCTGCATCTTCATAGAAGGGAATAGGAAGCAGGAATGCAGATGAGACATAATACAGCCGGCTTGGGGAAGACCTTCGTGGGGTTCTCAGCATGGGAAACAGTGGAAGAATATGGGAGTCCTATGTCCTACTGACATAGCCTGAGAATGGATTTCACATAGAGATTTGGAGAGGTTGGCTCTCAACCTGTTGTTTGAACTTTATGTGAATGGTAGAATCTTTCATCAGGAGGGAGAATATGTAAGAAATACAGTAAGGTATTTTTTACTTTAACTGGGAAATGGTAGATTAAACCTCTATTTTGAGGGTACTGATTTTGAAATGCCTGTGGGAGATCTGTGCCAGGTAGTTTCCCGGTTAAAACCCTAAGATTTGGAAACAGATTGCTTGGTCGTAGAATAGCTCTAGTGTATTTCTTGGTCCACCTCACTGTGCACTGTTTAATATCGGTTTTAAAACCTCGATGATACGTAGAGGAAGGCAATCACCACATTTCCTTGTTCAGACGTGGGAACTCTCCAGGCTGACCTCATGGAAGCAGAGAACAGACTAGTGGCTGCCAGAAGATGGGGTGGAGAATGGAGGTGGTGATTAAAGAAAGGGTTAAAAAAGAGAAAAGCCAAAACAAAGAAAAAAGAAGCAAAGAAACAGAGAAGGAAAGAAGGATTAGCATTCGGTGATGTAGTCGGGTAACTACTTATATGAAGGAGTTCTGGTGTTTCCAAAGCAAATAATGACTGCTGGAGAGTATGTCAGCTACTTCTTTCTGACCATTATATGTCGAACACATGCATATGTTACAGTCTCCAGTAAATACATGCAACTATTATATATCAACGGAAATAGTAGTACTAATAGTTTTGATCTATCGTGGGGTTTGTAAGATAGTACATATCAGATGCTGAGAACTATGTCTCAATTCTACGAAGTGCTTACAATTATATCCTGTATTTTTTTTAATAGTCATAATGACAATCAGTTGCGAATGTAAGTCTARAGCCAGGCTCGAGCTGAATATCTTGAAGCTATGTATACTCTGTGGCGATGGGTGTCAGATGTCTGTTACAAAGCCATTGCATATTAGTTGACTGTCTTCATTTCAAGGGATGGCATGCGAGTCCCCTCCTTTGAACTGGCATAGATGTGTGACTCATCTCTCACAGGTTAAAATGATACTGTGTGGCTTCTGAGGCCAGGTCAGAAAACGCCACACAGCTGCTGCCTTGTTAGTCATAAAACCCTGCCCCCAAGTCCCAAGCCAGTGCGGTACCGGAAAGCTCAGGCTGCACGGAGAGGTCACATGTCAAACCAAGTCCTGGTCACTCCAGGCTAGCAATGTGTACCACTAAAGATTCCCCTCTGCAATCTGTCTCGGTCCATTTGGGTTCCTGTGACCAAAACGCTATTGGCAGGGAACATAACCAAATGCCCCTGTTTTCTGCAGCCTGAGAGTCCAAGATCAAAGTGCTGGTAGATCTTGTGTCTGCTGAGGTCTCCCCTCTGGGCTGGCAGATGGCTTCGTTTTGCTGTACCTTGTACCTTTAGCTCTGCTCTCTTCCACTTTTTTCCAGGGACACTGTCTCAGTGTGATGCCCCCATCTGCAAACCCCATCCAACTCAATTTCCCCTTAAAGGTTCCACTTCACAGTATCCCTGGTACCGTTACATTGAGGTGAGGGTTTCTAGATACAAATGCCTGGGTTTGCACACATTTTGTCTGTCACTCACGTCCAGCCTGTAAGTCACCCCCAGCCTTGAGTCCTCTTAGCTTAGGCTCTGATGTTTTGAATAAAGATGACTCATGCTCAGTGTCCCCTTCCCAGGGTCCTGGCCCCACAGTGCGCGAGAACACAATAACATGGACAATTTTTAAGTTTCTAAATATTAGGGTAATTATTTTACCCAGACAACAGTAGCAGATGCCGGATGAACATGTTCACAAAAATGAGGTATGCAAGGCAGGAACAGATGTTCATAGATTTAAAAATGAGAGACAGTAGAAACAGAAGCAGTTAAAGCACAGGAAAAGAAGAGGAACGTGGATGGTGGGGTTCCTCTGACACCAGGTTTAAAGGACTAACATGGAGGGCAAGCGAGGGGCAAAGGTCAGGGAGAGAAGTCAGGCATGCTAGGATGCCAGACAGACTTGGCGATTCTGAAGTTTCTGGAGGGTTCGAAGCCATGTTAACAGAACACTGAGGAGAGAGGGAGTCTGTCATGGCATGAAGGCTGGTAGAAGGAGAGGTTGAGTGTAAGACAGCCTTGCAAGGCTTGTTAATGACAGGAAAGGGAGGGGGCAAAGTCAGTGATGGGGATGCTCAGAGAAAGTTCCCTTCCTCCCCYCCCCCCCCCCCCCCGACTGAGTACTTGGGAGGTTGAGAGGCTGAGATAGCCCATCTTGATGAGGAACCTCACTAGTGTTTCATTGACCGTAGGATAGAGCAAAGCTGCTAAATGATTGCTCAGAGGAACTTTCATTGTCTGTCGCAGGCCATACATGTCCCAGTGTAGCACAGCAGTCACCACACAGACTAGCCACGGAATGGACTCGACTCTGTCACCATAGTCCTCTATACAGGACTTAGATTCATGCCCTTCTCCCCTTCATTTTCCATCTTCTCCTCCTACCTGCTTTTTTTTGGGGTCTGCTGTTAAGGGAAGAATATACGTTTGTTTAACTTTGCCTTTTCTCCTCATCCAGCTCAATTTTTGTATGTATTAAAACAGATTAGAGGCTTATTAGAAATGTAAATTTCTAGGTTCTCCATTCAAAGTCCAAATCCATTGTGGGTGGTCTGTAGACCACACATTCAGAATCGGTAACTCAAATCAACCCACGGGATTCTAATTTCTTACATACATACACTCACARAGTCTTACACTGTCCTTTCTGGAATATTTTCTTTTGTCTATAACATCCTATTGTCTTTTTACTTTTTCTGGGAAAACTCAATTAGCCACCATCTGTTTCTAAATGAATCTTTCTCCTTATTTAACTTCTTTTTTACTATTTTTCTTGTGTGATGGATGGTAGGGAATCAAATCAATGTCTTCACACATGCCAGAGAGGTATTGTACCAGGATCTATACACTTGGTCTTCAGCTCTTATATATGGCCTCAATATAACATTATTTTGAATTTAACTTTCCTTCTATTTAGCCAAGCACCTAGCAATGGGCTGTAGGCAATGGGAACTAAACAATGAACTAAAGACGGATCTGAATTTTGAGTGGCACATATTTATATTAGGATACCTTTTCCCGAGGGTGTATTTTTTTTTTTTTTTTTACATCCCCTCTCAGACATTGGGCTGCATTTCAGGAAGGGCTATGTTCTTTAGAATCTACCATACCGACAGCCCAGGGCTGGGCCCTGGGCTGCTTGTCAATGAGTAAGTGGAAGCAGCTTTTGGATCTGAGATTTGTTGTACAGGGAAGCCAATACCTTCCTTTTAGCTCCTTCAACAATAGGCTGTTCCTAAGGAATACCTTCCTTGAGAATTACCAACCATGCCTATTGTTTATGGTTTCACCTCCCTCAGCTTCTCTTGGCTCCGTGGCTGCATTTGCATGGACTTGCTGGTCTGGCTGGACAAACCAACACATTCAAGGTCCTGGGCAGCCAGCCAATGCTCCCAAGCCCTTCCCCGCATTGTGTCTGACTTCCTCTTTGGTAAAAGCCCATGTGATTTTCATGCTTTGGAAGATGTGGGCTCTTGTGAAATCTCTCCTGGGGAATTAGGCACATTGAATTCTGTGCTTTGTCTGCCCTCTGTCCTGGCAGGAGTTTCTATTGTTCCCCCCATTCCCACGTCCTCTCACTCCTTGAGACACGGGATGGTTCAGCTCAAGTTCATTGGGTAGTCTGCTCTGAAATGTCGCTGAGTTTTTCCACTGTTTGTTCTGAATTAACTAGTAACAGTCAAGGGAATCGTTAGAAGGCTGGGAGACATGAATTGGAGCTTTGTGGTGTGAGCAGGGGCCTCTTCTGCCTACCAACCGGCTGCCATGTTAATACTGGCTCTCTTGCTGGCACACAGTTGTGAAGAAAAAGGAGGTGTGTGTGTGTGTGTGTGTGTGTGTGTGTGTGTTGGTCTGTTTGTCTATGTGAGACACATAGAGACAGAGAGTCTGAGAGAGATAAAGAGAGGAGAGGGAGAGGGAGAAGAAAGGAGGGGAAAAGGAAAGAGAAATATAACAGAAATAGAGAAAGAGACTGAGGGAAGGAAAAGAAGGGAGAAAAAAAAGGAGAGAAAATAACTTAAGCCTATTTTCCCACTTAAGGAGATTTCCAAGGGGGCATTGCTGTCTTTATAGTTACTGGATTATCCTCAGGCTGGATTTCAYTTTGAAAGAGGGTACATCAGCTTCTGCCATCGGCATTTTGAAAGATGCCTGTTATTTGTGGTAGTACTGCTGAGTGTCAGTTCTGGTTCTGTTACGGTAGAGGAGATTAGGAGGACTATGAGGAAATGCTAGGCAAAATGCTAAGCGATGGCCATGGTCATTGTTTTGAATTCTTAAAGCAAGTCTGCAAAGCTGGTATCACAATCATAGGGTGCAGGGACCATGGGAAGATCAGGGAATCCTGGCCATTTGGAGTCCAGCATGGCTCTGCTGCTGCCCGCCACGCCCTCTTTCTTCGACTTCCTTGTGCTTTGTCTTGAGTGGACACATATGAACACAATCCCTGATCCTAGATTCCGCTAACCTTCACTAACTGTTGCTGCAAGTGTTTGAATTCATGAAAGGCTATCAGAGTTATTCTATTGATGTTTTATTCTCTCCAGGTGTCTTAGTTAGGGTTTTATTGCTGTGAACAGACACCATGACCAAGGCAARTCTTATAGAACAAAACATTTAATTGGGGCTGGCTTACAGTTTCAGAGGTTTGTTCATTATCATCATGGTAGAAAGCAGGGCAGCATCCAGGCAGACGTGGTTCTGGAGAAAGAGCTGAGAGTTGTGTATCTTGATCCGTAGACAGCAGAAGGAGACTTCATACCATGTTGGATGTTGTTTGAACATAGGTGACCTCAAGCCCACCCCTACAGTGACACACTTCCTCCAACAAGGCCCACATCTACTCCAACAAGGCCACACCTCCTAATAGTGTCATTCCCCATGAGCCAAGCATTCACACACATGAGTCTATGGGGGCCATAGCTATTCAAACCACTAAACCAGGGTGGAAGGTAGAGGCATCATCAGCCTCAGTGAAGCCTGTGCTTCCTGTGGGCAGGAGCCTGGAAATTCCTGCCAGAATGGGTTTCAGACAGTTAGAAAAATCCCTGATCTTTCATTGAATGGTGCTTCACTCGCTGGGGTTAATTGGTCTTCCACTCCGTGTTCCTTTTTGTGCTGTTAATGACCCCAGAGAGCAACCAGAAGAACCAGGGTGCATATTCACAGCAGAAACACATCTGAATCTACTCTTCAGTAACAGAGACCATGTGTTCTGAAGCATTTCTATTTGGAGTCCGTTTATCATCGCTGTAAAAACATTTCAAATGAGAACAGAGTGGACAGCACGGCCGGGAAATTCTACAGGGAGCTCTGGCTGCAGACGGCTGCATGCCTGGCCTTGGTTAGTCACCAAGCGAAGCACGCATGCTCGCATCTCATCTGTCATGGCTCTTGGCCTGCTCGGCTCCCTGAGCATTTCCACCTGTGTCACCACCAAACCCACATTAGCCTCTGAACAAATCAACCATGTGTGTTCTGCACTAGATCTGTCAGTTAAGTCAAGAGAGAACTTAGTGTCATACTGAGCGGTGTCTGGTTCTATTTTGGAAAAGTCCCTTAACTGAAGATGAAAAATCGGTATAATATCTCATGATTGCTTAACACAGTACACATGTAAATTCCATGGGAAAGGCTGTATTCTTTTTCCAGGGCAAATGCTGTACTTCTCATCAGACGCAAGCACATTAGGAAGGAAGGTAGAACTTCTTTTAGGATTTCTCCAGGTTTTTGGTGGCACAGGGCAAGAAATGAGCATTTTAGGTTTATGTCCTGGTCATAGTTGAAGGGACTAACTTCTCTCTGTGTGCACATTACTGAGTTTTAGACCCATGTTAGATACTCCTGGTATGGACTACAGTGGAAGTCGGTGAAGGCTCTGGGGCTCAGGTCTTCTGATAAACAAGAGCATCTCTGGAACCACCCCCCCCCCATACCAGGAACCTCTAGGTTGATTTCTCTGACATTTCTCTCCAGGTGCTTCTTTGATACTTGTGCATTTGCCCCCCTGAGTGTCATCCCTTCCCACATTCATACAAGGGTTTGACCTCTCACCGGCAGTTTCTTCAAAACCCATGGTCTTTCCCCCTGGACAACAAAGCTTGATTCTCCATCAAATTCTCCTGTCCTGTCCTGTCATGTCCTCTCCTCTCTTGTCCTCTCCTCTCCTCCTCTGCCTTCTCCCCTCTTCTGCACCCCTCCTCTTCTCCCTTCCCCTCTCCTTTCTTCTTCTTTCCCTCTCTTTCCTTTCATTCCCATACCACCTTCTCTCTTCTCTACTCTCTCTTTTCTTCTCCCCCATCTTCATTCCTCTCTTCCCTTCCTTTCCTGTCTTTCTTCCCTATTTTTCTTCCTTTTCGCTGGATTTGAGGTTCATAGATTGAGGTATCTACTTGATATCAGAAAAACTCAAACTGAAGCAAGCTTTTCTAGAATTCGGGTCTTCTCATTCCTTCCCTTTCCTTGCTTCTGTTCTGGTGAACAGCATTACTGTAATTTAACAGGGCTCAGACCTTAGTGTCATTTTGCATTCCATACCTAACTCACTTTGAACGTGTGCTAAATCACCATGCCTGCCTTGATCATGTGATGGGTCACCAAGCATCTTGAACTTGTGATAGGTCATCAAGCACACTTTGAACTTGTAAGTCACCAAGCACACCCTGATCATGTGGTGGGTCATCAAGTATATATTGATCATGAGAGGTCACTAAGCACACCTTGAACATATGATGGGTCACCAAGTATACCTTGAACATGTAATGGGTCACCAAGCCCACTTTGATCATGTGAGAGATCACCAAGCATATCTTGATCGTGTCACAGGTACCACAACAAGTGATGAGCCAGCAAGCCCCAGGGATCACTTTAATAAAGACATGACCAGCTCTGTGTCCAAACCTTTCTCTTTCTTGTCAGGCATTCACAGTTTATTCACATCTCTTCTCCTGATTTTGGCTTTTAGTCTGAACTTAGCTGTCACTGTAATATTTCATAAGGTGTAACTATGCACTTGTTTAAAATTCCTCAGGGACTGGTGACATGCTTTAGCTTTCAAGACCAACAGAAAAGCCCTTAGCTAAGCCCACAAGAACTTCAAGTTCTGTCTCAAGCTCGTTACCTGTATTATATTCCCACTACTCTCTGAGTAAACTCCACCATCTAAAATGCCTGTGCTTATAATTTCAGCATGGGGGTGGGGTGGGGATCACCATGAGTTTGAAGTCAGAGGGGCTCTAAAGTAAGTTCTTGAATGAGACCCTTATTCAAAACAAGACACATCTGGTGCTTAATGGGACTTAAGTATTTACATTCTTGGGCCACAGTCTTCTTTGGTCTGGAAGTCATTTGTTCATTCATGTACTGAGTAATTGATAATGAATGATGAATGTTGTGGAGTGTTTATTCTGCTTCAGATACTTTCTGGTGACGGGGGATAGAGCTGTGAACACGAACAAGATGAAGGTTCTGCTTTCATGAAGCCCACATTGTAGTAGACAAAGATAGTCCATAAGTATACAATGAAGTTTACATCTGCAGGATATGGAGGCAATACCCTTAAGTGACGAGATTGTGGGCATTAAAGTCTCACACACACACACACACACACACACACACACACACACACACACACACACGTGACTTTTCGGGCCCTTTCTGTCTACAGTATTCCCTGGAAGATTCTCTCAAGCAGGTCCATTTTAACAGAGATCTTTGCTGTCAGGAGACAAGCATGAGGTCCAAGGTAACAGCAGGTGTGTGTTCTGTGTATTCAGAATGCCCTTGATATTTTACAAGGACTGTTAGAGGGAGGGCGGGAGGGAGGAAGGGAGGGAGGGGGATGGAACAGGGAATGCCATCAGGTAGAGATGTGTAGGCAGCCAAAGAATGTTAGGCCTTGTAGGCATGGTGAAGTTTTTGGATTTTTTAATCCAAAAAGGGGGAGGGATATGTTTGGCTGGGTTGGCAGTTTCACAGGAGTATTATAGAATAACAAGTATCAGGATAAGGAAAAAAAGAAAGGCAAGGATATTAATGGGGGGGGGATTAGCTGCTGTAGATAATATTCCAGCAGTTCTTCACAGAATAAAAGTCACCAAAAAATGGGGTACAGAGCTAAACAAAGACTTTTCACCTGAAGAACTTCGGATGGCTGAGAAACACCTTAAGAAATGTTCAACATCATTAGTCATCAGAGAAATGCAAATCAAAACAACCCTGAGATTTCACCTCACACCAGTCAGAATGGCTAAGATTAAAAACTCAGGA
>BDUI01005100.1:42757-53154 GCA_002335545.1 Apodemus speciosus
ATTCTGACTGGTGTGAGGTCAGAGTTGTTTTGATTTGCATTTCCCTGATGACTAAGGATGTTGAACATTTCTTTAGGTGCTTCTCAGCCATTCGATATTCCTCAGGTGAAAATTCTTTGTTTAGCTCTGTACCCCATTTTTTAATAGGGTTATTTGACTCTCTGGAGTCTAACTTCTTGAGTTCTTTGTATATCTTGGATATTAGGCCTCTGTCAGATGTAGGGTAGGTAAAGATCTTTTCCCAATTTGTTGGTTGCCATTTTGTCCTTTTGACAGTGTTCTTTGCCTTACAGAAACTTTGTAATTTTAAGAGGTCCCATTTTTCAATTCCTGATCTTAGAGCATAAGCTATTGTTCCAGGAAAATTTCCCCTGTGCCCATGTGCTCAAAGCTCTTCCCCAGAATGAACACTCTTGTAAAATGAAATTAGTAGTAACTGTTATGGTGTTTGTTTTTAAAGAGATCAGGCTCTCGGAACAAAGCAGGAGGCTTAAAAAACATAAAGATGGTATCTCCCATCTCTGGAGGCAGGGGACTCTAACATGACAGTAGGTGTGCCGGGGTAAGTTCTGCTGTCTCCCAGGTTGTGCACAGCAGCCTTCTTGGTGTGTGCTCACGCTGCTGTGTTTTCTCTCTCTGTGTGTGCACAGGAACAGATGAGAGGGATGAAGGGAGACCAAGGCAAGAAAGACAAGAAAAGAAAAGAGGAGAGGAGAAGAGAGGAAGGGAGGTCTGGGAAGGGGAGAGGAGGGAAGGGGAGAGGGGGAAAAAACCAAGTTTCTTCGCATTTCTTAAAGTGTATTGATTCTACTGGAGTCCCAAATTTCTGATCTTATTTAACCTCTTGCTTCTATTCCAAATGCAAGCACACTGAGGGGCAGACATTTCATACACATTTATACACATATACACATTTTAGAAGTGAATAATTCCATCCATTGTATTATGACCTATATTTGACAGTAATAATGATAAGAGTTGGTAGGTGACTGTGGGGTACATGGAGGGAATATGAAGATTAGCTAAGAGACTAGTGTGGGAATGGGGGAGATGATAGGGTTGAACAAGGTAGTCCTAGAGAGGAACGTCTCCTCGGGCTTTTCCCTTCTTGCTTTCCTCTAGAGATGCCTGCCTCCCATGGCAGTGCTGGTCTATTACCATACCCTTACTTGGTCTTTCTAGTGCCTGGTTTGTGGATAAACCCATCAGACCACATCCCTAAAGGGGTAGAGTATTCTATTAATATGCTGTGAAGATGGGAGATCCTGTGCCTCCTCTTCCCTCTCTTCCCAGGCCAAGTGAGGTATCATCTCTGTTTTGCAGACCCACACTCTCAGTGCCCAGGCTGTGGTAGACTTGACAGATCCAATAGCATTTGACTGCCAGTGAAATGTTTCTTCCATCAGCCTTATCTTGGGAGTGCTGTTTTGATTTTCATCTTCCTGAAATCCTTCACTTCTTCCATAGAACCCTCTAATCTTGGTTTAAGGTTTGACTTTTCCCCCCCAGAAAGCATTCTCTCACCTTCACCACACTCTAGTGTGACTATGTGCTTGCCACACACACACACACACACACACACACACACACACACACACACACACACACACACATGCTTGTTAAATACTAACCATTAATGCAATCACTTCTTAAATGCTCTCATGGTAGAAATAGAGCCACATACATTTTACTGGCAGTAAAGAGCTTCCAAAAGCATCAAGCCTTTAAATTAGCTTTTATAAACAGAGTCATGTGTGCATACCCGCCTGCTTCGATTTGCAGTGAATTTCCTGCCTCTGCCTTTGGGAGCTGAGACTACAGGTGTCTACCACACTATGCCCAGCTGGCACTAAGTGTTTTAAAGATAAGAACACTCACTATTAGTCTCTTCCTGCCTCCCATACCCCATGTGATTTCTATCAGACAAGTGTCCAATAAATGCTCAACATACACTTCTCATATGAAACCTAGTGTTCTTACGTATTTCTCTGCCCTTCTCTACTGATGCTCTCAGAAAAGTGTCTAATGTGATTTAATCCATTTCCCTCCCCTCCAATCCCCTCCTTGTCCTCACCACCCCTCTGCCCTCCCAATGTCAGATTCTTTGTCTTCTTCTTTTCTCTTACCCATGGAGCCCTCCTTCTGCTGCCGGTGTGTACACAGGCGTGGGACCATCTCCAAGAGAATGTATAACCAACCTAACAGGCACAGCATCCCTGAAGGAAACCTACTTGCCTTTTCCCAGTACCAAACAATTATCATAGCCTCTCAGCTAGGGCTAGGAGAGACTCCAGGAGCACCCCCCAGCCCCTGCTGGGCTAGCGACAGACTCGCTCTCATGCATAGTCACAGCTGCTGGGAGTTCATGTGTGTGATGGGTCTGTCATGTCCAGGAGATGATGTTTCACTGCAGACATGGGGACCATGAAGGCACCTTTAAATGCTAGGTTGGATCTAAGTGACTGGACTTATAAATTTCAAGTTCAACTTACAGAAAATGCCCAACTAGGTAACTGATGTTTTTTCAAGATTTGTATAGGACCATTACTATGATGTTCAACTGGAGTTTGTAAACTTCCTTGAAGATTTTCTGACTTCCCACAGCCATGGAGTGACAACTTCTTGGAGTTGATTCCCTGAAAGCCAATAATAGGTTAAATTTGTATGTGTTTTCAATCCTTGGGATAATAATAAAAAAAAAGTGGCAAAGTTATTTCTACTCGCTGGGCAGTGTTGGCGCACGCCTTTAATCCCAGCACTTGGGAGGCAGAGGCAGGCAGATTTCTGAGTTCGAGGCCAACCTGGTCTACAGAGTGAGTTCCAGGAGAGCCAGGGCTACACAGAGAGACCCTGTCTTGAAAAGCCAAAAAAAAAAGTTATTTCTACTCTCCGAAAATGGAAGGTCAATATAAATTATATATCCTGTAGGTACAAAAAATGATAATCTATCACTGGCCATTTGTTTTGAGTTAAGCTGACTACTGAATTTTGCTGTCTGCATATCATTTTCATCTAGTTTTTCTATATCTAAGGGATTGTATGCCTTCCACAGTTGTCCAGTCTTATAGCTGTAGTCTAAGTGTTTTTGAAATAGGTTACAGTCAGCTTATTAATGGTACCTTTAAAACTCATGATTTGTGTTTCTTTAATATTTTTGGATTAGGGAACTGGCTTCTTGAGGATTATAAATCTCATGAAAATGAAACTGTAAAATGATTTCAAAGCTATTTTGAGATATTCTAGACATCTTTTAAAAATAACAACCATTGACTATGCACTTCTTAAGATAGTTCCCTGCTTAAAATGATAAGCAAAGYGGTTATGTTATGTTTTCTGCAAGTGCAATATAAATGATGACTTGTAAACTTCCCAGAAAGCATGGAATTTGAAGGAAGCCAAACTTTAGAGGAGATTCATGTCCATGACTGCTAGGGAAAACAGCCCTCAGGCCTGCCCTCCCATTCAGGTGACACATTTGGTAATATGCTTCCTTGTCTAGAAAAAAGTGATGTATCGTAAAAGTGATGTATCATTTTTCTCATGGGTTTAATTTAACTCTCTAACTTAAACTTACTTCGCATAGTAATACAGGAATAGAGAAATCCCTGAATTAACTGTTTTTTGAAGGTAGAAGAAATGGTGATTGACTTGAGAGGTTAGTAGGAAGCTTACAGACATTCCTACGACTGGAGCAATTTCCAACTTAATTTTATAAAGCAATTTAAAATACAGGTCATGGCTCTTACGAAACCCAGTACTATGTACAATAAATATATGTCAGTAAAAATACTTAAATTCACAAACTTCACAACACAAAACAAATAAAAGAGAAGACACAGAATAACCCTTTTCAGGGGCTTTAACGTTGCTTTGTCACCTAGCTGTGAGGGGAAGCCCAGGGCAGTGGTAACTAGGGCATTCAGAGTCCTTGGTATAATGGTTTTTTCTTGCTGCCCATCCCCCGTGACCCTCAAATTAAACAATATCATGACTAAAAGTTGCTTGAGAAAGTCCTGAGACTTCCAAGTTGCTAAACCCTATTATGGAGTCTAGCTTGGAACTTCTTTTATTATTATTTTTCTATCTTCCATTAAGATCTTGAT
This sequence comes from Apodemus speciosus, assembly GCA_002335545.1. Classification (NCBI taxonomy): domain Eukaryota; kingdom Metazoa; phylum Chordata; class Mammalia; order Rodentia; family Muridae; genus Apodemus; species Apodemus speciosus. The sequence goes on from BDUI01005100.1 coordinate 46,861, forward strand.
GGTTCCTTTTGGGATTAATGAACATACTTTAATTTATTTAAAGAGGGCCATGGTGTGTTGTATAATTTAAGAAGGCTATGGTGTGCTATATAAATTTACTTAAGAAGGCCCTGATGTGTTGTATAAAAGGCGACCGTCGTACCTTAGCATTTCCTTTGACATGGATGGAAAAGCCTCCTGGGCCTTACAATAAATTAATGATTAAGGCATTGCCATTTACTTATGGTGATATTTTGGGGAGAACAAAAAAAACCACCCTAATATACAAAGGTTGAAACCGAGATGAATAGTTATGATTTTTACAACTCAAGTTTTTAAGTTTCTCTATCAGCTGGCATGAATAAAGACAAAAGCATTTTTTTTTATATCTTCTATAAATGATCTCTCTTCTGAAGCAAATACTCTCAAGGAAAAAAATGGATATTTGTAACATGAACATTCTGTAGTAGAAGATTTTCTGGATATGTGAGTCCATCAGATACTCAATGCGTATTTCAATAAAGGGTGTTCACACGAACAACTCCTTTAGGACGCACTAGTCCTAAAGGAAGGGGGAATAGGAGGTTGGGTGTATGCTCAAGGGTTGTAGCAAGTCCCTGGGTTGTAGCAGGTAACCATGGTAATGCATGTCTGAATTATAAGGCAGTAAATGAGAAGGAAATTGAAAGAAAGTGAATTCATGAAAATATTTGTGGGATCTATGCACATATTTTCTACCACTTAAAATAGTGTCAAAAACATCGTGGTTTCAAAAGACAACTTCTTTCGCCAACATTACCCTCAAAAATGGCAGAGGCAACTGTTGGACATTATTAACCCTAGAATATTAGTAAGTATACATTAACACTGGCAGCATGGTACCTGGGTGGGTGAACACATTGGGGGGTGTCTGGGTGGGTGAACACATTGTGAGCATCATTGTTTCCTAGCGACTGGTAGGATCAGAGCTTTCGTAGATATTAATAAAAGTTCTGGCAGTGGTTTTGACTTCATGACTAACTGTATATGCCCACTTGACTGGGCCATAGGATTCCCAGACTGTCAATCAAACGTGATCTCTGGGTATTTGTCTGCGAAGGTATTTCTGGGAGAATGGATGGGCCCAGCAAAGTAGGTAACATTCCTACTGTGAGTAACCACCAATCAATCTATTGAGGGGCTAAGTTGAACAAAAGTTGGAGGATGGTTGGTTGTAGTCCAGCTGCTAGAGAAAGGGCATTTATCTTCGACTCTCAAATTCTTTACTCTTAGATCTGTAGGTATGGCCTGAAATCTCATCATGAGCTCTTCCGTGCTCAAGTCTTTGCTATTGACTTAGCTGCGTCTCAAGCATGAGAAGGAAAATCAAGAAACTTCTTCGCTCCCACAAATATACCAACCAGTATTTTATAATAAACCTCGTTCATCTCTTGATATACTCATGCGTATTCATAGACACATTCATGGATGAAGTGTGTAATTTTAGCTCTCGCCTGGTACATGCTGCCGCTCTTGGTGTGAACCTTGCGAATGCCCGTGTGAGATTCACCTGGGAAGTTAAGAACTAGAGAGGGACTCGAGGAGTATTGGGATTCCTCTAAAACTGAGGCTGCAGAACAAGCATTGTAGTTTTCTGCTTTTAATTGTGAGCCTGATTTTTATTTTTATCTCAAGTTAGAATAACCTGTGAATGGTTTTTGACCAGTGTTGATGTGTTCACATTTTAATGTTTGGAGGTTGTAGGCACTTAGAAATAGTGGCCAACTAAGGAAAATGGTGGCAAGAATAACTATATCAACCATCTAGACCCCCCCCCCAGAGTTCCCCAGGACTAAATCACCAACCAAAGAGTACACATGGAGGGACCCATGGCTCCAGCTGCATATGTATCAGAGGATGGCCTTGTCTGGCATCGATGGGAGGAGAGGCCCTTGATTCTGTGATGACTCAATGCCCCAGGGTAGGCGAGTACCAGGGAAGGGAGGCAGGAGTGGGTGGGTAGATGGGTGAGCACCCTCATAGAAGCAGGGGAGGAGAGATAGGAGACGGGGGATCTGGAGAGGAAACTTGGAAAGGGGATAACATTTGAAATGTAAATAAATAAAATAACCAATAAAAAGAAGAAGAAAGATAGTGGTTCATGGCTGAAATCTCAGCAGCTGTGAGGCTGAAGGAGGAAGGCCTTGTTTGAGGCTACCCTTGTTTCCCCAGTAAGACCATGTCTCCAAACAGAAAAACAATGAAGAAAGAAATATGATGCATCCCTTTCATTTTCTTTCAAGCATCCTTCTATATATCTTAACAATGCTTTATATAGTTGCCTTAACTTCAAGACACAGAGCTTATTTCCTACCAAGGGCCTTTTATGAAGCAAATGTTTCATTAACATTCTTTCCATGAAGAACAATAAATGGAGAAAAACTTTATTGATGCCCTGCAGGCAAGAACCGATGAGATAGAGCCTATGTTACGTTACGTTAGCTATGTTATAAATATGTTATAACTGTTGCTGGAAAATCAAACATCATCATGTTCCATTCCATCACTCGCTCCCAAGGCCTTAGCTCCATGTTGGTCATTAGCATCAAACATCACCGCCGAGTTTGGCAAACAGCTGCCCGGTTTGGTTTAGGGCTAAGACCTATTCTGGCAAAGATGAAACTTTACTCGTTCCAGAAGAGAGGGTTTGGATTGAAACAGTGTGGAAGTCTGCCAGAGCGGCAGGGATCAGAAGGAAGTCCTGGCAGTGCATGGCTTGTGAGTTAGACCCTCTGGGGCTACAGAGAAATCTACAAACTCTGGACACTGGGTGATAAGGTACAGATTTTCAATCTGTGGGCCAGGACCACGAATAGTGCTGAATGTGGGGATTGCTGACCAAGCCCGCTCAGTCAGTCAACAGGTTCTCCAGTGCAGGAGCAAGAATTAAAAAGAAGGAGACAATTGGACAAAACTGCAGCATGACCCCAGTCAGTTCTGAGACTGAAGGCGGGTTTAATAATTTCCAATCCACTTTTATACCAATTTAATTACATGCAGGAATTAAGATCAATGTTAGTACAATGCAAGCAAGACAGTAAACACAAAATTGTCAAGGCAGTAAGCAAAGTCCCACATCACTTCCGTGACAGTTGTTTCTAAGGGTGTGTAAGGAGGACCAAAATACCTGAGCCTACTTCCTTGTCCAAGCCCAGAATCTTGACTGAAGCTTGTTTCTCTCGTTCCACCCTAAGATAAAAATTCCTGCCTTAACCTACTTCCCTATTATGCCCTAATGTCAGATTCCTGATTGAAGCCCTTGTCCTTGGCCAATGTCAAGTTCCTGCCAGGCAGCATGGTACCCCATAAGGCTCTCTACAGACTGCAAATATTTGGTGATGGTAAATGCTTCTTAATTTGCAGTGGCCACAAATTAGTTCAAAATCAAAGGCATGGGTATGAGGAGGTCCTGGTAGTGTTCAACCATTGTACCATGTGATCTCACTGCAGTCTTGGTTCTGAACACACAACACACACACTTTGTACCATACATGATGTTCTGTCAGTAATTGCTATCAAAACATCTAGCCTCAGATCTGAGTCTAGCACAGGCTATGAACTGACTGCTTTTGCTGTGTATGCAAAGTTTCCCAACTTTTCTAGAAACATAATGGTTTAATTATAGAAAACAAAGAATTTTAATTTTTTAGCAATCATTCTTCAGAGTGTAGTATTACAGATATACATATATATGTGTATATATATATATATATGTATATATATCTACTTGGGTCATATTGTATTAAAATGCTTGATTTTAATAACTGCCATTTGAGTTGCTGAATTGAATTTCACAAAAGGTCATTAGATCATTAAGTGAATTTTTGTTTGAGATCAGCACAAAATTCCTATCAATTTCTGAAATGGCCACTAAAATATTTTTATTATTTGATACTACATATTTATGTGACGTGATTTTTCACATCATGAATAATTATAAATTCCAAATAACATTCAGTGTTTAGAAATGCTGAAGAGACTCTGTGTTCTGCAGTATCAAATATCCAGCCAACATTTAAATTTTTATGTAAAAATAATTAAGCACATAAATTAGTATGGAAATTTGCTTTATTCTTTAAAAAATAGTAAAAGCATAATACATTAAATAATTATTTTTAAATAAGTGTGTTCATGATTTATTGTCACTGATTTGTATGCTTATTTATTTATATACCCAGAATTTATAACAATTTCTTGGTAAACAAGGCTTATGAGTAAAAAACACTTAAAAAATTCAAGCCAGTCAAAACTGAAGCAAGAGCTGGGTGTGGTTGTGCAAGCCTTTAGTGCCAGCACTCTGGAGACAGAGGCAGGGGAATGTCTGAGTTCAAGGCCAGCCTGGTCTACATGGGGAGTTCTAGGCCAGCTAGTAACATAGAGAGATGAGGTCTCAAAAAGCAACAAATTCCATCAAGTATGGGCTAGGGACCCCTGAGGCCCCACCTCTGTCTGAGGAGACATTGGCAGTGTATAGCTGTCGAGGGAGAGTCACTCTCCTGCAGGGATGGGGCTGATGGTGAGTTAGTTGCTCATCCCTTGTGGATGGGCACATACCCATGTGCACATGGTCTGCATTTATTGGACTCAGGAGTTATTGATGATAAAGACAAAACATTGAGGTTGGGAAGGCGTAGGGTAAGCTGGAGGAACGTAGTGCTGGGTGGATTTGAATAGTGTTCATTCTATAAATGTACGAGACATTTCAAAGGATGAAAATTACAGCTTTTACAGGGGCCTGGGTTGGTAGATAAGAACACTGGCTCTTCTTCTAGAGTGCCTGTGTTCCATTCCCAGCATTCACGTGGCAGTACATAACTGTAAGTCCAATTTCAGGGGCTCCAGAACCCTCTTCTGATCTCCTAGGGCCCTGGGCACTCCAACGGTGCACAGGCATACATGCAGACAAAGCACGCACGGATAAAGTTAAAAACTAAAACACTATTTTAAAAAATGTTTATTTTCAGAAATCGGAATTACAGCAGCCATGCAGTCATGAGGGTCAGATGTGGCATCGTGTCCCTCACGTGGCGAAGGTCGGGTCCCGGTCAGCTCCTCACAAACCTTCAGAGCTGCGCATACCAGCACTAGCAAGATCTAATATTGTTACTAGAACTATTTTGAATAATTTCATCTCAGACTGCCATTGGCCTGTCAAAGTGAACCCATTAGCATCTTATTTGATTGCCTAATAAGTGTATTCCCTGCCTTTGAGAACCAGGATATGCCTTGTAAAATACCAGAGGGCAATTCAAGGGTAACCAAGGTTCTGGAAGCGAAAGCAATTCTGAAAAATATCGACGTACATGTCTAGAAAGGGATCCTTGAATATTTTCCATATCATAAACAAAATATTGGAATTTTTTTGGTAGAGGAGAAAGAGTTGATTTGAATATTAAAGCCTGTAGGAGATAGTAGCAGTAAAAGCATCTTATGTAGGTTGAGTGGGAGGAGGGAGGCTGTGGTAAAGTTGGGGTGAACACTAGGAGGGGCAGAGTACTGAGAGGTKGGCCGTGAAGTTTTCTTGTTGGGAGCACCGGAAGAAAGAGTTGGGCGGGTTGGGTGGATCTCTGGGGTGGAGGGGCTTAAATGCGTGGCAAGGGTCTCTGCAGTATCTGTCCCCCATTTATGGGTCAACTGATTAAGTGTTGGGCTTTGGACTAGACATTAGAAATGAACAAGAATAACGTTTGTCTTCAGAGAGGTGGGGTGGGGGAGGAAAAGGGAAAGAGACAGAGATAAGAGGAGAGAGACACACAGAGGGAGATCCAGAGAGAAACACAGAAATACAGATAGAGGGACACATGCGCTCACACACACACACACACACAGACACACGTGCAAGCGTGTGCATGCGTGGAGCTGGGGCGGGGAGAGAGAAGCACCAGACATCCTTTTTACAATTTAATAATGTGGTCTGTGGAGAGCAGGCTCGTAACAAAGATGAATTTAAGCAGAAGGATTCATTTTGCCTGCAGCGCAGAGTGCAGGGAGGAGGACTAAAACATCTTGACGAGAATAAATGTCCCTCAACAGATGGAAATGATAAACAGGCTTGTAAAAAGCCTGTTTCAATTCCCACACAAGGAGAGTTGAGCGAGTATTGGAACATGGGGATCACTGAGCAAAAGAGCAACAGAGAAAGCCCTTAAAGACATGGCTAAGCTCAAACGGGGCTGTAGATGTGGGCGTGGTCCGCGCCAAAGTAAGCTGATTGTGGTTCAGGGCACCTAACGTGTTGTTAGGTTTAGTTTTTGTGTATTACTCTTTTATCCTAGA
>BDUI01005101.1:61799-71929 GCA_002335545.1 Apodemus speciosus
GTGCTCCTTAGACTTCTAAGAGATAGAAAGTTTGCATGACCAGAAGAGTGGATTTCATCATCTAGAACAAGTTCCATCCTTCAGGAATCTAATCTGATAGTTTGAATCATGAGAAATTGGACTTTATAACCAGGATCACTAGTTAATACTGGATATTCCAACCCAGTTGCAGGCACTAGTTTTTATGAGCAGAAAAGCTTAGTACTCTGTGGGCATGCTTGTCATGACATGTCCAGAGTGTTGCCTGGTCCTCAGCAGTCCCCTTCATTTGCTAAATCACTTGAAGGGATTTGCGTCTGGCTCAACCTCCAAATGAAATAATTTTGCTCATATCTTAGCAGCTTCCGGGAGTAGAGTCAGGAGTTGACTACACAGCAGCTACTGTGTCTTTATCTCTGTGCTTCTGCTCCTCTGTGCTCCTTAGGTCCAAAAGAAGAGGATGAGAGGCCTTTGGCTTCTGCACCTGAGCAGCCAGCCCTTCTGCCAGAGGTGATAAGCCAGGATGCGGTCCCACAGGTGGCTATCCCTCTTCCTGCCTGTGAGTCACAGCCAGAGGCAGATGGGAAACAAGAAATCACAGACTGTGAGGTCAACAATACGAAGGAAGAGGAGGAGGAAGAGCTGGAAGAGGAAGAAGAGGAGGAGGAGTTGGGAGAAGATGGGGAGGAAGTAGCAGACATGCCGAATGAAAGCTCTGTGAAAGAGCCAGAAATACGGTGTGAAGAGAAGCCAGAAGATTTATTAGAAGAGCCACAGAGCATATCAAATGAGACTTCAGAAGACTCTCCAGACGTGGCTCCTCCTCTCCACATTTCCAGAACTAGAGAGGAGGCCAACGGTGATGTGCTTGAAACGTTCATGTTTCCATGTCAGCATTGTGAAAGAAAATTTGCAACAAAGCAGGGGCTAGAACGTCACATGCACATCCACATTTCTACAATCAATCATACATTCATGTGCAAGTACTGTGGGAAAATGTTTGGCACACAGATTAACAGGAGGCGGCATGAAAGGCGCCACGAAACAGGGTTGAAGAGAAGACCCAGCATGACATTACAGCCCTCAGAGGAACCAGATGATGGCAAGGGGGAAAATGTTACTTCTAAAGATGACTCGAGTCCGCCTCAACTTGGGCAAGACTGTCTGATATTGAACTCAGAGAAAACCTCACAGGAAATACTGAATTCATCTTTTGTGGAAGAGAATGGTGAAGTTAAAGAACTTCATCCATGCAAATACTGCAAAAAGGTATTTGGGACTCACACCAATATGAGACGACATCAGCGTAGAATTCATGAACGTCACCTGATTCCCAAAGGTGTCCGGCGAAAAGGAGGACTCCTAGAAGAGCCGCAGCCTCCAGCAGAGCAGGCCCCACCCTCCCAGAATGTCTATGTACCAAGCACGGAGCCAGAGGAGGAAGGAGAAACGGATGATGTGTACATCATGGACATTTCTAGTAACATTTCTGAAAACCTGAATTACTATATTGATGGTAAGATTCAGACCAACAACAGCACTAGTAATTGTGATGTGATTGAGATGGAGTCTAATTCTGCACACTTGTATGGTATAGATTGTCTGCTTACTCCAGTAACTGTGGAGATTACTCAAAATATAAAGAGCACTCAGGTCTCTGTGACAGATGATCTTCTTAAAGAGTCTCCCAGCAGCACAAATTGTGAGTCTAAGAGACGGAGGACTGCCAGTCCACCTGTGCTCCCCAAAATTAAAGCAGAGACAGATTCTGATTCCGCAGCACCCTCGTGTTCCTTAAGTCTGCCTCTGAGCATATCAACAACAGAGGTGGTRTCGTTCCATAAAGAGAAGGGTGTCTATTTGTCTTCAAAGCTCAAGCAGCTTCTTCAGACCCAGGACAAGCTGACTCCTCCTGCAGGGATTTCATCAGCTGAGATTCCCAAGTTAGGTCCCGTGTGTGTATCTGCTCCTGCATCCATGTTACCTGTGACTTCTAGTAGGTTCAAGAGACGTACCAGCTCTCCGCCCAGTTCTCCACAGCACAGCCCTGCCCTTCGAGACTTTGGGAAAACAAGTGATGGGAAAGCAGCATGGACAGACACAGTTCTGACTTCCAAGAAACCGAAGTTAGAAAGTCGGAGTGACTCACCAGCATGGAGTTTGTCTGGGAGAGATGAGAGGGAAACCGGAAGCCCTCCTTGCTTTGACGAATACAAAATATCAAAGGAATGGGCAGCCAGTTCTCCTTTCAGCRGCGTGTGCAACCAGCAGCCACTGGATTTATCCAGCGGAGTCAAACAGAAGCCAGAGGGCACAGGCAAGACTCCTGTCCCGTGGGAGTCTGTGTTGGATCTCAGTGTGCATAAAAAGCCTTGTGACTCTGAAGGCAAGGAATTCAGAGAGAACCATTTGGCACAGCCAGCTGCAAAGAAGAAAAAACCAACCACCTGCATGCTACAAAAGGTTCTTCTCAATGAGTATAACGGTGTTAGCTTACCTTCAGAAGCCACACCAGAGGTGACCAGGAGCCCAAGTCCTTGTAAATCCCCAGATACACAGCCAGATCCCGAACTTGGCACTGACTCCAGTGGCTCAGCCCCCACTGCTGAGTCGTCTCCACCTGAAGTTGTTGGCCCTCCATCACCCCCTCTCCAGGCAGCCTCCCTGGCTTCCGGTCAGCTGCCTCCTCTCTTGATCCCCACAGAGCCTTCTTCCCCTCCTCCCTGCCCTCCTGTGCTGACTGTTGCCACTCCACCACCTCCCCTTCTTCCAACCGTCCCTCTCCCCAACCCTGCTTCTGACGCCTCTCCTCAGCAGTGCCCCTCTCCATTCTCAAATGCCACTGCTCAGTCTCCTCTTCCAATTCTCTCCCCAACAGTGTCCCCCTCTCCTTCTCCTATTCCTCCTGTAGAGCCACTCATGTCTGCTGCTTCCCCTGGTCCTCCAACACTTTCTTCTTCCTCCTCCTCTTCCTTCTCTTCCTCTTCATGCTCCTCCCCCTCCCCCTCCCCACCCCCTCTCTCAGCAGTGTCATCTGTGGTTTCTTCTGGGGACAACCTGGAAGCATCTCTCCCTGCAATAACTTTGAAACAGGAGGAGTCAGAGAGTGAAGGTCTGAAATGCAAGGGAGAGGCCCCACCGACAGGTGGGCAGAGTGTTGTGCAAGAAACATTCAGCAAAAACTTTGTTTGCAATGTCTGTGAATCACCTTTTCTTTCCATTAAAGACCTAACCAAACATTTATCTGTTCATGCTGAAGATTGGCCCTTCAAATGTGAGTTTTGTGTGCAGCTTTTTAAGGGTAAGACTGATCTGTCAGAGCATCGGTTTCTGCTTCATGGAGTCGGAAATATCTTTGTGTGTTCTGTATGTAAGAAAGAATTTGCCTTCTTATGCAATTTACAGCAGCACCAGCGTGATCTCCACCCAGATGAGGTGTGCACACACCACGAGTTTGAAAGTGGGACTCTGAGGCCCCAGAACTTCACAGACCCCAGCAAGGCCCATGTGGAGCATATGCCGAGTTTGCCAGAAGAGCCTTTGGAAACTTCTAGAGAGGAGGAGTTAAATGATTCGTCTGAAGAGCTTTACACGACTATCAAAATAATGGCTTCTGGAATAAAGACGAAAGATCCAGATGTTCGACTTGGTCTCAACCAGCATTACCCGAGCTTTAAACCACCTCCATTTCAGTACCACCATCGAAACCCTATGGGGATTGGGGTGACAGCCACAAACTTCACCACCCACAATATTCCACAGACTTTCACTACTGCCATTCGCTGCACCAAGTGTGGCAAGGGTGTGGATAATATGCCTGAGCTGCATAAGCACATCTTGGCGTGTGCGTCTGCAAGTGACAAAAAGAGGTACACTCCTAAGAAAAACCCAGTGCCCCTCAAACAGACCGTGCAGCCCAAAAACGGAGTGGTGCTTTTAGACAACGCTGGGAAAAATGCCTTCAGACGGATGGGGCAGCCTAAGAGACTGAGCTTCAATGTGGAACTCAACAAAATGCCTCCAAATAAGCTCAAGCTAAGTGCATTGAAGAAAAAAAATCAGCTGGTACAGAAAGCGATCCTTCAGAAGAACAGATCTGCGAAGCAGAAGGCGGACCTGAGGGACACTTCCGAGGCATCCTCACATATCTGCCCTTACTGTGACAGGGAGTTCACATACATCGGCAGCCTGAATAAGCACGCTGCTTTCAGCTGTCCTAAAAAACCCCTTTCTCCTTCCAAAAGAAAAGTTTCCCATTCATCTAAGAAAGGTGGCCACACATCATCATCTAGCAGTGACAGAAACAGTAGCAGCAATCCCCGGAGGCGGACTGCAGACACAGAGATCAAGATGCAGAGCATGCAGGCACCCTTGGGCAAGACCAGAGCCCGGAGCACAGGCCCCGCCCAAGCCTCGCTGCCCTCCTCATCCTTCAGATCCAGACAGAATGTCAAGTTTGCAGCTTCAGTCAAATCCAAAAAAGCAAGCTCTTCATCCTTGAGGAATTCTAGTCCCATAAGAATGGCTAAAATCACTCATGTTGAGGGCAAAAAATCCAAAGCTGTGGCCAAGAGTCACCCTACTCAGCTCTCAAGCAAACCGTCCCGAAACCTGCATGTGAGAGTGCAGAAGARCAAAGCTGTTCTACAAAGCAAGACTGCCCTGGCCAGTAAGAAAAGAACAGACCGCTTCATAGTCAAATCTAGAGAGCGGAGCGGGGGCCCAATCACGCGAAGCCTTCAGCTGGCAGCTGCTGCGGACCTGAGTGAAAGCAGGAGAGAGGACAGCAGTGCCAGGCATGAGCTGAAGGACTTCAGGTAAGCCCAGAGCTCGGGGAGGTGAGGACTGCCGGAGAGCTGTAGCTGGCCTGGAGGATGTCTTTCCTCCTATAAAATATTGACATGAGCATTTTAGCAAAGTGGCAGTTGGCATATTTGTAGCATACCCTTGCTGCTTTGACTGCTGCACAGATGAATAAATACATTTTATTTCAGACTTAGTACTCACAAAGCGATAGCATTTCTTTAATTTCTGGATGGAACTTGAACCCAGTTCCCYGTGTGAAAAGATGGAGTCCTCTTAATTTACATCTTGGGCAGTGTTCAGTGCCACTTGTGTTGGTTCCTGCTCCTACATTGCCCCTTGGGTTAGGTGGGTCACAAGTCCACTAGCAACCTCAATGCACTCTTGTTTAATAGTTTGTGACTTAAGCATAGTTAATAATGTCTAAAACTGTTGTTAATACTTCCATTTGCTAGTGTTTGAATTTAAAATTTTTTCCACATTGCTTAAAATAAAATAATCATATATYTTTAAAATGCCTTATATTGCCCTCCAGCCCTCTGCCTCCAGCGATAGTGAGGCCAGCAGTCCAGGTTCTAACAGGCCAGGCCCGGGGCTCAGTGCTTCTCCTGTGATGTTAGGTTTCRTTGTAGATCTGAGCTGACCTTACTGCCTTATTCCATATTCTCCCCATCCATATATATATGTGGTTCTCAGGGACAGAGTGATGTGGCCCTAGTATAGTCTGTTATATTGACTTCTCAAGCTGAGTTGATATACACTTGGTTTCCTTTTTATTATTTCCTTATTATTTCCAAATAATGCCCACAGGTCAGTGGCCATCAGAAGGCTACTCTGCAAAGACTTGGACACCTTCAGTGTAGCCTGTCTTGATTCTAGGCTGGCATGGCTGTAATTCTGGGTATTGGAAGCAGAGTTAGGGACAGCTGTGGAGTGACTTGTTTTGGAGAACCAAGGTTCCAGTGTCACTCAGGTGAAGTTCTTGGTGCTGTGTGCCTTGAAGCGTAGCAAAAGAAAGCTCTAGACATTGGGCACAACCGTTCCAACAGTTTCCTGTATGGYGGAAGGATTGAGGTTTCTCTGAAGGTACTTCAAAACATGCTGAGTGTTAGTTGCTGTTGATCTGGTTATGTTTAGCCACACAGGTGCTTGGGCAGCATCGTTGAGTTGGCTGTAGTGACAAAAAGCAYTGTTTGCAGCCGTCGCGCCTTACTTGTTACTGGCCTCTGTTCTAGGGAATGCCACAACAATTTGACCTTGAACCATCATTTTCATGGATTAGTTACCATGCAGGTGATTGATGTTTTAGAATGCATTTTCTTCTAGTGTTTTCTAAAAGAATTAACTGTTTTGTCCTGGAGCCTGTATGTAGACTTTTTAGGGGTAAATGTATGAAAATGTAAGAACTCAGCTTACATGGATAAAGTTCATTTGCTTCACTCTTATCTGGTGTTTTAAAGATTCCCTAAGGCTAATGTGTCCCAAAATTTGTCTCTTTTCTTGCTCCAGTGGATTTTAAACCATCTTGAAAGTTAACAGAATTATATTGCTGGAGTTGGCCTAAAAAGCACCACTTAAAGCTATAATAGATAACAAAATCATGAGTAGTGTGCTCAGTAACAGACACAGTGAGTTGCTCCTATTGACTAATCCTTTTCCTTGGTGAGTTACTGCTCCTGTGTTGTAGACAGATCTGCAGGATGAGGGACATCATCCAAGATACTTACCAATAGGCTAGGACCTTATGAGATGTTTTGGACAATTAAAAACCAAATGTCCATTTGGACTTCGTGTTTGACTATCTAGACACGAAAGTGGGCATTTCTGCAGAGTCTATCTCAGTCATTAGTACCCCAGCAAACAGAGACAACAGTAGGACTCCTGGCTGCTGGCATCCGTGCACCRGGTGTCTTCTAACTCAGGGCTAGCCTTAGCTCATTTTCAGTGCTAATATGCTGTGTGCTGACTAGGAAGGAATGTTCACTGACGGTGGTCCTCGGCTCCAGTGTTTGTCTCAGTTGGCTTAGAGGAGACTCCRTGATGCAAGGAGCTGTCATGCGTGGAACTTCCGTGTACTGTGGATTGCTGTCCTCAGCTCTGCAGAGCACGTAGCTTGTTCCTTCCCTGCTTGTTGATTGCAGCAGACTTATGATTATAAGTCATGTCCGGTGTCAGACACTCGAGCATAGGGTTCTGCAGGTTCAAGGACGTAGATGAAGCCATGACCTAGCATTGAGCACAGGACCCCACAGATTACCATTGGCCACTTCCTGAAGCACCAGCTGCTTTACCATTCCAGTATAAAGAGCCATATGCTCCAAATGCTTTTCTCCACAACAGAGCCACCAAAAAAGCTGGTGAGCCTCTCCTGAGTCTGTTACAGTCTGCCTGGGCCTTCTTGCTACTGCCTTTGGATTAGTTGCTGAGAACTCCTTTCCAGAGAGGAAAGCAGACTCTTCATGTTCTTCCCTGTAATCCAAAGAGCTGCTCTRTCCAAGCAATGCATCCATTTTTCATGAAACCCCTTACCACTATGTCCAGAAGTTAGAAAGCTAGAGAAGAAGCAACTCCAGGATAGGTTCTCCACTGCCACCACCAGGTGCTGAGTCAGCAAAGCACCCCTAGCCCACTGCATACCGTGGGTGGGGAACAGCCTTATGTCTTTGGAGCAGGAGTGGTGTTCCTAACAATTAGATTTGTTTATGTGTTTCTGTCTCGATGACATTTGTCTTACAGTCTCTCCACCTTTTTCTTTAATATGGTCAGTTCATACAAGGTTGTGTATGTTGTCATTTATCTTCAGTTTTCTTATTTTCTAGGAACTTCCTGTAGAAAAAGTTCCCCCCACAAAACAAACCTTAACTGACTAAAAGATATTGCATGCTCAACTTAGGATAAGCACTACGGCAAAGGATACGAAATCTACCCAGCTTGCAAGACCAGTTGAAGCTGACTCAAAAGCTGTACCATACAGCCACTTACCGACAGACAGGCTTCTTGCCCTGGGTAGTGTCAGGCATCCGTCTCTTTGGTGGAGCTCATGTGTGAGCTGGGCTCTCAGGGGATTGAGATCCAAAGAGAAGGGTGCCATGAGATGGACTAGATGGACGGGCTCCTCCGCATCGCCGGACTGGCAACTCAGCTCTGAGTGTGGCCCTTGAGTCTGGCAGAGAGCAGCTATAAGAGAGAATTGAACTGAACCTTGCAAAGCAAGTGCCCTTGTTTTATGAGTGGTCCTAGTTTCAGGGATTACAGATCGGGTGCACCCACCTCAAAACGCTTGCTTACACCAGCCCTTGATGCCTTTCTTTCATGTGAATTATACAGAGAAGCGTTTAGTTGATCCCTGTCCCTCTCCCCTTAAAAAAAAAATCATAAGCAGATTGCCAGCTTCATGCAGAGGAACCCAGTTCGGATAGGACTCCTCCTCATGCCTCTGTTAGTGTCCTGTTTGTGTGTCCTACTGGACATTAGCCTCTCACTGTCTGGCACTAATTTATAGCTGTTATATTACGAGTTGCTATGTAGCAGCAGATCAGTGCACGGAAAGCACCCAGGCCTGCATAGCTGTTTGTATCTGCACACCAGACCTTACTCTTGTCTCGGTAGATCCAAAGCCACAGATCGGCCTCTTCCTTCTGTAGCGGGTCAGCACCGCTTCTCCATGAGTGCTGATGCTTCCCCCAGATAGTGCCTGAGGTGGTGGGAAACGGACGGCTACATTTTATTCATACTGTGTTTGTACTCAACCTTAACAGTAATCTACCTCTTAAAATTTGTAGTTTAATACTTGTTTGATGAATTTGTGCCACTTTAACTAACTTTCACTATCATTCCCATTTTGTTACATTTCTGTTAAGGAGACTTTATGTTGGAATACTGTATAAAGCATTTGTAGCAGTTTAAAAATAAAATATTTAAAATTATTTAAATTGTTTTGGGTGCTTCCATTGTATTATGTGATTTCCAGCTTACGTCTGTGTTTGCATTGTTAATCTGGACAGTGTCTGCTGTACTGAAGTTTGCTGTTAGTTATTTTATTGCTTCTTGTCTCAAAGTGCTATAAAGATTATTCTAATGAAAACATTAAAATTTATAATTTGACATACAAAAGGGATTGTTCGTTGATTTTAACCAATGTAGCCTTGACAAGAGTTTTTATTACAGACACACAAGAGTGATGTTTGCTACTTTACCCTGTTAGCATGGTACGTCCTCTGTCTGTGGGATGTCTGAGAAAGCTCTTTTTTCATGTTATTTAAAAAGCCTGATAACTAGGGGAGAATTGGATGATACAATCTATATCATTGTAACTAATAAACACTTTGTAAACACTTGTGAAAGGATTGCATTTTGTCCATAAAGGGGAAACAGGCCACCTGGACCTTGTTTGGTGTGTAGTCAGCCCTTGGCCTGGGACCTCTCTCCGCCTGTGTCTGTGTGGCATCAGCCAAGTCTTGCTACTTGTAGTTGATTCCTCTTTGATGGTAGACACTTAGCTGGGCGAGAAGTACCTTGTGGAGTGTGAGAAGAATGCAGAGGACTGGGGGAGTCTCAGCTGCTTCTGGGCTGGCTGCARTTTAGTTTGCAAATTGACTTTRATTGTTCTCCCAAGCAGGAATCAAAGAAGCTTGTGTTAACTTTCTTCCAAGGGCTGTGTTTTAAAGTGTGGATAGAGGAGGCATTTCCTGTAGTCTGACACTCACCTCCCATCCTACGGCCTGCTGTCTGACCTTCCTCTAAGGAGCGGACTGCAGGCCTGACAGTGTGTCCAGATAGTCACAAGTCTCCCTACTAGGTTCCAGGAAACCTGGTGAGAAGGAGGGGAGGGTAATGGAAATTGGGAATGTCTTGAGCAGTAGTTCTTGTGACATTGTGCACAAATGCATGCAGATGTACAGCAGTGCCCCGCCAGGAAGCCAGATCTTGGAGAGAAACAGCTTCCCTCCCACCCTGTCTGCTTAGCATTCGTTCATGGTACCCTTGTACTTTCCTAGTGTTTGATGGGTTAGCCTTGGGTGAGAGCTGTTTTCTAGGTCTTAGTTTCTAATATGCAAAAGTGGATTCCAGAAAGCAAAGAGTGGATTGTTGCTGGATCTGCATGCTGTCCCACCCACACCGGTCAAGAACAGGGTGTGCTGCTCCCGTTCTCCACAGCATCTGACAGGCGCTGGAACCTCGGACACATTTGCCAAATTGGAATAGTTCCCAAGAAGCCATGCCGTCCATGTCCGTCTGGAGTTGCTGCTCTGCTCCAGAGCTCTTACCCTTTATGCAGAGTGAAATATTTTCTAAACATTAGAAAGCTCAGTTATTGGAGCCTTCTGTCCCTCGCACTGTTTGAAGGC
>BDUI01005102.1:0-11751 GCA_002335545.1 Apodemus speciosus
TTCCCTTTCTTGAGACAGGGTTTCTCTTTATAGCAGTCCTACCTATTCTGGAATTTGCTGTGTAGACCTCCCATAGATCCACCTGCTTTTGCCTCTGCCTCCTGAGTGCTGAGTRTGGGATTAAAGGTGTGTGTTACCACACCTGGGATAGTCATTCCTTTCTAATCTGTACTGTGGCTTTGCTTTTGAATAGTTACCTTGCTACCTTATAATCTGTGGGGACTTTTATTTCACTTTAGAATAAGGGGCCAAGAACTTGAAAACATGGTGCAGRCTCTGACTACTGGTGATACAAACAAGAGTCTATATGCCAGTAACTGACAACCCTAAAGTATGCCCAAGTCCATCCCAGACTGATCCTGGGGTCAGTGCTCAAGTGGGTTCTAGGTTTTTAAATGCACAACTCTAAACACCATTTCCTGGGCTTGGGTYCTAGACTGAATAGAAAGGAGAAAGCAAACCGAGCCCCAGTATTCACCTGCTTCTGCTTCCTGACTATGGGTACAATGTGGTCAGCTATCATGAGGCAGGCCTCAGGTATGGTGAGGTCCAGCTGTCATGATGACCCTGCCGTGCTGGACTATACTCTGGAACTGTGAGTCAAGATGAAGTCTTCCTCCTTTAAGTTGCTTTTGCCACAACGAGACTGGAAATTAAGAAAAAGAAAGGGCCAGACATTTCCTGAGCATGTCTGAGGTGTGGCCCCTCAAATGGTGCCAACCAGTTAAGGAGCTTTTGCTTAACTATTTAAATAAAGAAACTGAGCTAGAGAACAGACGGCCCAGTTATCCAGAGCAGAGGAAATGTTCCACCTCAAGTGCACTGTGGAACCGTTCTGCATTATAAGGATTAAAAAGCATTTCAGACATTCCTGGGAGAGTGAGCTGTGACCGTGGTGGCTTCAGACTCTGACACTGTCATTGGCAACTTCTCCAGTTTGCCAGCAACACTGAAAAAATTATCCTCAACCCCCCAGCCCCCACCCTGGCTTTCACACAGAACAACTGAGCTGCCCATTCTCTGGGTGGGGAGATGAGCCTGTCCAAGGGTACAAATGACATAATGTGCCACAGATGTGGCAAGAAGCCCTTCAGGTCTCTCCTTCGAGCCAGGCCAACCACACAGGAACTCTCTGCTGATGTGGGCACAAGTCAGCAGCTGGGAAGCTGCGAACCTCACTGGGTACTAGACCTTCACAAGTCAACCTTCCTCCGGCTCTGGGACCCATTCCCTGCGCCACTGCAAACCTCTGCCCGTATTTTCTCCTTGCCCTGGCCTTCCTCTTATTTTGAACTTTACCCTGCTTATATCATGGACAGTAGTCTGGACTGCCTCCTAGACTTCCTCTGAGGTGACACTGGCCCTTCGCTAGTTACACGCTCATTAAACTGCTATGGCTAAAGTGTAGATCAGATGATGTCACCTTGCTCCCTTCTTGGCATGACATTTTWAGGGCTATCCATGCCCCTTGGAGGTCTATGCCCTTAAATTAGCCYCAAATGGCTCAGACCAATTCTGCTCTTGCCCTCCTTACCAAGCTTATGACTGCTCCATCCAGCCACAAAGCCTTCCTTTAGTTCATACTTTCCATATCCTTCTACCACAGGGCCTTTGCACATGCTGTTCTTCACACTGCTTTCATCCCTTCCCTTATTGTGTCTTTTTTTCAGGATGTCCTCCCTGATTGCCCACCCACACTAATATTTCTCCTCTGTACACCTCTTCAGCCCCATGCTTACCACCTGCAACTTTATACTGCTCATTTGAATGGTTACTTTCAACTTCATTAGATTATGGATACAGGCAGAGAAGGTCCAGGATTGCTTTAGCTTAGTAGTACATCCTAAGCAGTATGCACAGGCTGTTGCCCCTACTAATGCCAGCAGCCACTGGCGTCCCATRGACAGTTGCAGGGTACTGGGCACTGTTCTAGATMCTTTACAGGAGTTAATTTAATTCCCMTAGCAATCTGACATTACAACTTGAAGATGAGAACCCTGAAGCAAGACTTGGTAAGCCAGCCTATGACTTCAGCGGACTGTTCACAGCCTGTGCTCTCGTTCAGCCAGCAGTAATTGACAGGGCGGGCACCGAAGCCACATATGCTGGATGCATGAGAGGGTCAGTGAAGAAGCCATTTTCTCTTTGCCCAGCTCCACGCACCTGGCTGCTCCTATAGTCTGGCGTCTTGCTCCTCTAACCGCCTCCTGCAGAAGGCAGCTTCTCCTCGAGGACCATTCTCAGCCATATTCTCCTTCATCAGGCTCCTTCAACAGGGACCATCTCRTAGCCTATAGATGTTCAGTAGCAATGGMTTCTGACAGAGTCCCCAGTCCCAACTCCATCTCTGCCACACACTTGGGCCCAGTGTAGAACTTAACCCTTGACCCCTAACCTGTAGCTCCGACCTTATTCCATTATCTCATTTGTGATTCTTGCCTGGTCACCAACTCCCTGGACCATTTGTCCTGGTCTCCCTTGTCTTCCTAAGGCTGGCCGATCTTGGCACTTCATCGCTGACCCCTCTCCCTTGGCTTTATCGCACGCCTGTGCTCTTATGCTTCATTACTGGAGTCAGACTGACACACACAMAACAGCTTGAGCAGGGAAAGGAGCCTCGTTCCTTCAGATAAAATCRCTGTGCAAATCCTCTGGCTGTGATCACTGCCCTTCTTGTGAGGACATGTATCTACAACCTGCCACGCCTGGGTTCAAGTCTTTGCCACTTGTTAGAACTTAGACGAAAGAAATGGAAACTTCTATTTGTCTATGCCTTGAGTGTCAGCAATTGACAACCTCTATGAACATCGGTGTTCTCATCTGTGAAATGGCTGTATGGTGACTTATTTCTAAGGACTGTGAGCTTTTGGAAATATGATGCATGTAAAGGTGTCAGCATGTTGGYTCATGATCCACAGTCTGCTCTGACCACCATTATCATGGTGAGCAGCTTTGGATGCTATTTGGGCAGAGCAGGGTTAAGGATCTTCACAATGCTCTTACAATGCTGCTTACACGGTGGTAACTGTGCTTTCCTGAGTCAGTCTGCAGTGGCAGCAGACAGCAGGGACTGTGTTTTCCATGGAGAAGGGCGTGCACACTCCCAGTTCTAAACAATCTGGGCAGTGCCAGGGCCCAGATCAGACGCTGGCAAGTGGCTGAGTTGAGCTTTTATAAAGAACAATGTTGTCCACAAAGGATCATGCTGTCTGCCAGATTAAACACTGAACTTGCTCAATAGCATGAGTTACCGTCCTCAGAAGGAAAAATAAATCCATTATCTTGAACCAAGCTTCAGAGGNGAAGGACTCCTTAGCCATGAAGTGGAGTTAGGTGTGGTAGCAGAAGCCTACAATCCCAGCTGCGCAGGAGGCTGAGGCAGGAGGATTATGAACCAAGCCCTGCCTGGGTAATCTGGTGAGACCTTGCCTCAAATAATCAGTGACAAGAAAAAGTGGGCGGGGGGGGGCAGGGCTCAGGCTAGTGGTAGAGTATTTGCTGTGCAGGTGTGAGGCCCTGGGCTCCATTCCTAGTTACACAGTTAAACATAAGCGAAAAGAAGATCTGAACCTAGAGACCATCAGAGATGCAGCTCAGTGGGTAGAGCATGTCCCCAAAGCCCTCGGTTCAGTGCCCAGCACCCCATAAACTGGATGTGGGAGGAAACTCCTGGGATTCCAGCACCAGGAGGCAGGAGAGTCAGGAGATGAAGGTCATTTGCAGCTATGTAATGCGTTTAAGGTCAGCCTGGGACACATGAGACCCTGTCTAAAATGAATGAATGAATGAATGAGTGAATGAATAAAGTATTTTAAGGAAATTAACATCGGCACCATAAGCTCCCAACCTACTAATTTAAACTAGTGGTTGAAAATCCATAAAACCAAAAAAAAAAAAAAAAAAAAAAAAACCCAAAAAAAAAAAAGAAAAAAAAAAAGAAAAAAAAGAAAATCCATAAAACCACGACCTGTCTAAGAGCTCCCAGACACTGGCAGTGAGATTACCCCCTCCCTGCCCCATTCCCCTCCCACTCCCCCCCATACCACATTCCTTTCCTAGAGCAACTAATGCAATTTAACGAAAAAGAAATTTAAATGGCAGCCCGCTGCTGCTGCTGCTGCCCTTGTGACAGTTCATCTTGGCTGTCAACTCAACTGAGCCTGGAATTAACTGGAACTCCAGCTGCTGGGCACTCCTGAGAGAGATTTCTTGATCAGGTTATCTGAAGTAGGAAGACTCGCTCTGAATCTGGGCGGCATGTTCTCGCGGAAGCTCAGAGGGGAGGAAGTGGAAGAGGAAGCTTGCTTCCCCCCTTGCCTCACTTTTGGTTCATCTGTTCCTTTGCAAGTGTTCTGACCAGTTTCTTTGGGAATGCGACATAGACTGAAGACCAGCAGCTGTGCAGGTCTCCAGGCCTTCAGCACCAGATCGGGACTGCTCAGACACGCAGCCTTAAGGACTGAATAGCTCCTGGATTCTCAGCCTTTCCAGTGTGAGAAGGTCATGTTTACCTGAACTGCATCCTTTAAACTAGTCTAGAAACTCCCTACACCCTGCCTTGTATGTATGTATGTATGTATGTATGTATGTATGTATGTATGTATGTATGTATATCAGTTCTGTTCCTTAAGGGAACCCTGACTAATACAGCACTTATATCTTACTTGCAGACCAATGGTCTGTGATGTTACTAATTAATCTTAATCTAATTTGAGTAGTTAGACGTGGCTGCTTGCTACCGTATTAGAGAGTGCTGATATCTGGAAACTTTGTTCTCAATGTCTTCATGCATGGCTGGATCCGAGTTTCCTTTCAGAAATCGGAGGTAGAGGGACACTGTCCACCAATGATCCTCTGAGAATCACGGGGGTAAACACTCTATCACCTCTCTCATAGGAGTGGAGATTGTGTTCTTTCTTTCTCAACCTCTCCCAGATTCTTATTTTTTTGACCCTCGATTTCCTCATAAGGTCCCCTAATGTGAGGCCGTTTTTGTCACAACAGATAATCCCAGAACGTTTGTCTAAGACAAACGGCACACATCGTAACAGCAAGGAGCTGGGAAAAGACACAGAATTCTGGGCTCCGCCTCTGCTGAGCTGTGCTACAGAGGGCCTAGGGAGGAGGCTGAAGAGCATACATGGTTGTCACAAGTCCCCAGTCCCAGGGGGGAAAGGACACATTCACCTATCGTCCTCTGGAATAATTWCAGCACACGGATGCTCCCAGGCAGTCCTCGCTGCACTGTTTGCTTATTTCTACAATGTCAGGGAAGATGCTTATTCACCAAAGTCCGTTTTTATTCTAGCCAAAACCCCGGGGGGGGGGGTGGGGAGAGGAGGGGAAGTAAGAATAGCCGAGCTCTGTCTTCTGGGACAAGTAGGAACACGGTTAGTAAAAGCATTTGAGGAGTGATAAAAGGTAAAACTCATTGTATAGATAGCCTATTTCTCAGGCTTTGGTTTGCCTAGAAGAGAGTTTAAATGGATCCTGCATATTTAAAAATCTGTTTTTAACTGCTATGAAAGAGCTAATCAAGTGGGGCTCCTATGGTGGCAGCAGCAGCTGGATTAAGAAAGAGCATGGCTCTGAAGTCAAGGGCACCTTCTTGTCCCATGTCTAAAATATTTGGGTCAACAGC
This sequence comes from Apodemus speciosus, assembly GCA_002335545.1. Lineage (NCBI taxonomy): Eukaryota > Metazoa > Chordata > Mammalia > Rodentia > Muridae > Apodemus > Apodemus speciosus. The sequence goes on from BDUI01005102.1 coordinate 5,642, forward strand.
CAGCCTTGGATGGGAGGGGGCATGCAGGCCCTCTCCTCTCTGATCAATCATTGTCTGCTGATGGATTTAGACGGATGGAGAGTCATATCTAGATATGCATCCTGTTATCTAGACATGTATCTATTAGATGTACACCCGCCAGGCTCCACTGGATAATTCCATGCTCGTGGCCACTCAGACCATCCTGGTTACCACTCTGTGGGTCTCAAAACAAAAAGATGCAGACATGGAAAAGGGACCTATAGGGAGGAGAAGTTAGCAGGAGTGGGACGGAGATGAGAAATTGGGACCCGAGAGTCATCAGAATACACTATACCCATGTTTGAAGTTGCCAAAGGGGAAATTTAATTAATTTTAAAAAGCTGGGTAATTCTCAAACCTTCAGGTTCTGATTTTCCAACCCAGAAATAATAAGAAGAATGTTTCCCTTGTAGTGTTGTGCTTAGAACAATGGCTGACCTGTGGTGTGGTTGGCATGTGGTAAGAACTGTGTGTGTTAGCTAAAATATTCATGCTTAAGACAACTGGTAGCTGTGGCTGAGCCCATCAGGTGGCACTGGCGGAATTAACCACCTATATCCACATCCAAGTATGCCCAACCCATGGCCTAGAAGGCTTCATGAACCCCAGGATGGTCATGAGTGTGGTTTGATACATTGGTAGATGTCATTATATAACAAGGTCAAAATGTTGCAGATCCCACACACATTTTTGAGTGTGGGACCTGTGTGAAGGTGCACCCATGACTCTGGTTCTTTGCTATTAGATGGGCAGGCATTCAGTACCTCCTCCAGCATTCTTATCAAGCTGCAGACTAACACGTGCCTCCACTGCGCTTGACTGAAATACTCCCGACAAGTGACTCACTAGCTGAGTCTTAACAGCACTCTGGCTGCTTTACACACCCTGATTAATGAGACAAGCACATGGAACATGCAGTTGGATAGTAAAACCATGGTCATCTTACGCAACTGTCTTATCTCTACAGCCGCCTAGAAAACTGCTGGAGACAGTATCCTGAGATGGTCTACCTCCCTCCTGTCCATTTTAGCCCGCTTTCTCATCTGTTTAATATATGTCTTACATATTTATTTGTATATCTTTGAGATACTGGGGTTCAAAAAACTCTTGGAAACTGGGTTCCTCAAGCAACACCAGGCTGGGGCACTTACATTCCTAGTTGTGTGGTGAATGCCACCAYCACCACCACCTTACAGTTATTCTTTCCCATAAATGCTGCTGGCCAGCATGATTCCTTACCCATGGCCGAACCTTCAACTTATATATCCTCTACCCCCATACACACGTATTACTTCTCTCTAGTAGTCCAAAGGTAACAAGGGTGGGCATGGTTGGATGATACATCAGTCTGAATGTCACCAGAAGAAACTGACTTGCCACATAATCTCCAGAGTCCCAGAGAAGAAACCATTCCTCACTTGACTCCTCCCCTTCTACTGGTATTCTCTGCCCACCCTTAAACCTCGCCGTATATCACAGGCATCCAGACTTTGGACTCAGGCTTTCTCTATATTCCATCAAAGACAGAAGCTCTCTGACACTTGGGTTGACCTTCCTCAGCAGCTATCTGGAGGAGCCCATTGTATAGAAAAATACCGAATTACTCAAGACCAGCCTACCTGTTGCATTTGACAGGGCCAGTGATTCCATAGAGCCGCGAGGAGTCTGCTCTGTGGGTGTCATGTCCTCTGTGTATTTCAGGGAACTGAGTGGGCGACGGGGCCGGCATTGCTGAGTAGATATGCCACCTTCTTCTTCTTCCTCCTCCTCTTCATACTTGGGAACTGGGATGCTGCCTCGGGTTTCACTAAAGCTTTGGCTGGACATATCGCTGTAGCTCTCCTGGGACATCAGCCTCCCTGGGTAATAGTCCTCACGGCATTCCTGGATAAAGCTGCCGCCATGTCCCTTCACGGCCATTGATGAGCTTCTTTTGGGGTTGCTGAAGTGCTTGGCCCACATGTCAGGCTGGGCTCCTGCTCCCTGCCCTCCTGGACTGTAGGACGTTCTGATGTTGCACTGGCTGAGAAGCTGCAAAGGACTCTGGGATTGGTTCTGCTCCATCTTGTTCCCATAGTGGAAGGGCTCATCCCGGCTCCTCCAAATGGGGTCCCGGTTGAGGCTGGGCGTCTGGCTGGACAGACTGAGGAGATCCATCTGCACTGACAGGGGGTCCACATCAGCTGAGAGCCGGTTAGAACTCACCTGCAGCTGGCTGTGCTGGTTCAGCATGGCTTCCTCTGTCTTGCCCTTGTTCTTGCCGATTTTGGCACTGCGGCGAGACTCCTTGGCTCTGGCGTTCTGGAAGGCTGAATCAGATGAGTCAGAGCCATTGGGGTCCTCCCCAGCACTACAGGCCCGTGAGCAGAATATCTGGCCTTGCTTTGGGAGGAATGGCCGTCCCAGAAGAGACTTCTTACAATGAGCACAGCAGAAACAGGTCTCTGTAGCATGCCAGTGTTGGCCGTCATAGGTCATTTGACCTTGGTCAATTCCTGGGAAACAAGAGACAGAAAGGAGGCTGAGGAACTGGCTGAGCACTGCAATACCACATGAAACATCACACCACAAAAGACTATATGCCAGTCGCTCCTCYGCCAGGCCCAGTATAGTCAGTGTCCACACCCTGTTGCAACATAGTCTACTAGTCATCAGACCTCCCAACTTCCCTCGCTRGCAGCATGGAGAATCTAGATCAGAACAGCTTAGCCCTGAATTTTGCCAGAGATATATTTTCCCCAAATAGCAACAGAAGTTGAACATCCCTAATCGAAAAATCCAAACTCAAAATGCTTCAAAAGCCAAAACTTTGGTGTCAACAAGATGCTGCAAGCAGAAAATTCTGTATAATAAAACTGCTTCGTACATAAAAAGTATTTAAGATGGCAATAAAAATATCTTGAGATTATATGCATAAGCTCTATAGGAAATATAAATGAGTCTCATGTTGAGACTTAGATCCTATCCCTGATTGTACCTCATTATAGAATGCATGGTTCTAAAAGCTGAGCTAATTCTGCTCCCACACGTGTTAGCTAAGGGATATTCCGTTTATGAGRATACTAATCTGATAAAGCTCTTGATTGTATGAGGTGAGTTCCTACCATTATTTTTGTTTTCCAGATGAGGAAATGGAGACACAGAAGGTTAATGACTTGCCTAAGGTAATGTAATTAGGCATCAGAGACCAGATCTGTCCTCAGAAGTCTTACTCTGAACAACTACAACAGTCTTGTCTTCTTTACTCTACTTGGTGTCTGATGAGCTGTCTCAAGAGCCTCCTTGGCCACAGCTGATGGAGCCTTGGCTGCTTCTCCACTTTTTCTAATAGTATTTATACKTCCTTACGTTGTGCCATCATATGCACGTATAGGCTTATCAYTTATCTCTTTCATAGAAAGTGGTGCTCCATGGAGACAGGGTCAGAAGTTTCCATGGTATCCCCAGGATCTGTGTAATAGGAGTTCTTCCTACTAATAGTAGGTAGAAAGGTGAACTGTATCACCAGTCACTGTCAATCAAAGGGCAGTTACTGCAGAAGGTTGTTGGGTGCTGTAGTGTATCTGTTTTTCCCTCAAACTGTGCTCAGTTCCTAACACCCACCATGCTTGTAAGAAGTAGGATCATTGGAGAGCTACTTAGATTATGAAGGTTCTGCCCATATGAGTGAATTAATATTCTTATGAAAGAGACCCACGGGAGCTTGTTCATCCCCTCTGCCATTTGGGGACACAGCAAGAGGTCAGCTCTGAGCCTGAAAGTGGATCTTCTCAGACACCCAATATGCCAGGTCCTTTATGGTGGCCTTCACATCCTCTAKAACTGTAAGAAATGTTTCTACTGTTTAGAAAATGTCCAGTCTGTGGTCCTAAATAGATAAAATCAGTGGAAAGGAAAAGTAGTGGGCTTCAACTCTCAGTGGAGAAAATCCTGCTGACTCCCAGTCAGGAAAGACCATGGGTGTATTTGTAAAAGATGCCGTCCCATTGGTGAACTCCCTTCACCAAATGTCATCAGGAAAGGAAGAGACACAGTTCCTCCAGAGCAGGCCTGCTGCACAGAATCCCCATGGTCCTATGTGCTGGGGCACCCCCCGTTTCTTTATTCTGCTCTTGTTTCTCACTATTTCCTCCTCCCTTTTTTGATGGAAAGAGAGCCCTGTCCCAGGGGGTGCCATCCCTGTGCCAAGCATTAGCTTGGGGGAATTGAAACCACCTTTGGGACAAAACCTTGGCTAGTAGTCAACAGTATCTCCTAGTCCTGGTGTCTGATCTAGGGATGGCTCATGACTAGTATCAGGGCAATGAGAGAGCCACCTAGGGCTTCTAAGAGCAATACAATAGGCCATAAGCAGGCAGTCCCTGCTCCAGGGACAGCCTATTAGACTAAAGACCCATGGGATACCATGGGCAGGAACAGAGCTCATAAGACTGTCAATGCATAATGATAAAGGTCTCTTCAGGAAGACAGCACATAAATGMACATTCACTTTTAGTGGTCAGAATTCCACAGCCTGGATTGCCAAGGTGTGACTTCCAGAGACCTTTCTAAGKAGGAGTAAGTGAGAATTGATGGAGAGAGAATTTCTGGATCCAAAGTGCTGTAAGAAGCGGTGGCGCTGGCTCTGGTTCTGCCTCTGCCCAAGTACAGTCAAGAAAGAGGCAAATTCTTCATTTATTAGATGTTCTCCAAAGTGGGGAAGGAAGTGTCTCTTCCCTTAGGCACCAATCCCTAGGGCAGCAAGAGGGGGACTTTGTGAGGACAAGAGCTGTTTCAGGGCAACCCCAATTGAGAAGGCCACTGTAAGACTCAGTTCTACCCTCATGACCACCAGCATTTCCAGATATATTGAAAATGGAAAGCYGGGGTGGGGGTGGAAATAGACATCTCTAGACTGGAGCTCCAGCTAATGCTTCTGCCTAGGCCTATGGGAGAAGTAGTGGGCTGTACAGGGATGCAGAAATATGTACAGAGTGGGGCCAATCTGGCTCCACCACTTCCGGGGGTGGGGTAGGGCTGTAAAACTGCCGTAGCCTACCTGTTGGGGTTGAGTCTGAGTTCTGTGCTTTCTGTTTGGTGCGGTGCCAGGCAAGTGGCTTCACTTCTAGGCCTTGCTTTCCTCAGGGGAGGCGCAGAGACAAACCCATGTTGTGACTATGTAGAGGGCTTAGTCCCAAGCTATTGAAACGGCCTTTCCTTCAGTTTGATTAGGTCTAAAAGCCTAGTTCTAGATGCTGTCCAAAAGCAACCCCTGAGACTCTACAGCCTCCTCTTTCCTCTGCAGTTTTTCTTCTGTATGTCAAGAGTCCGGAGAGATTATTTTGGTATCTTCAGCTGCCTGGGATCGTTGACTACAGGCAGTTACTTAGCGTGGTATCCCACAGTGGCTCCCTCTCCAGCTTGGAAGAGTGAGTCCTCTGCCCTGTCCACCACTGTGCTGCAAGGGAATGTGCTCAGAGGTATCAGGGGAAGGCCACGCTCTCTGGGATAGGGCCTCACAGGACAGGGTGGGGAGAGGCAGGAGTGAGGGGGAGGCAAATTACAAAGCAGCCCAGCAGGCCGCTGAACATTGCCTCTGATAAACATCATCAATGTCAGATGGCGCTCTGAACTGCTCCTGAACTCCAAACATCTGGAAAAGGGCTCTGTGCTCAACATCTAAGCATGCCTTCTTAAAAAAATCTCCCCTCTAAGCCCTTCAAGCACTTCTCTAAAGGAGCATGCATCTGCAGCCACCACAGCCTCATCTGTTTATAAGACTGTTTACTCTGCTCCGCACAAGCAAGAGTCCTGTTGCCTTGGTAACGGCTGCCTGATGTAGGATCTGCTCTGAGCAGCTGCATAAATATGGAATATTTGTATAGTATGGTCAGAAGTGCGGCATCGAAGACTGGAGTATACATGACACATACAACAGGATCTGGCTGCCCTAGAGAAATTACGCTTTGCAGAAAAGTAGCCTTTAAAAACTCAGGGACAGCAACTTAACTATAGCAGCAGACAGACTGCAGGCAGGGAAATATGGATGGATGCCTTTTATGGATTCAAGAGGAAAGGGGGGATGCCAATAAAAGCTGTGGACAGCTGAA